>BQNB010003468.1:0-14278 GCA_026074375.1 Tanacetum coccineum | reverse complement strand
ACTTTTCGGATTATGTCTTTGAAACGAGTACACGAATCGTAAAGAGATTCATCCTGATGTTGTTGGAATACCAAGAGTTGATTACGGAAGAATACAGCAAACCTACCTACGCTAGAATAACCATACATATTCATTATAATTTTCAAATTTACAAATGTTATGAATAAAGGGCATAAAGAAAAAGATAGACTATAAGAAATCTAATGATAGGAATTTAAATCTCCCTTGAAAGGATTCAAGCGAGTAGAACTAAGTTAAACTATGATCAAAACCTAACTATTCCCCACGCAGCGGCGCCAAAAACTTGATGCGGTCGTCGTAAGACTTCAACAAGAAGTTTTACAACTCCCTAGGCAGAGTACCTAACCATTGTAGTAGTAGTATAGGCAAGACTCGGGGGTTGTTATCGTTCTCTAGGGGAATAGGTTGGGAAGGCTTGATCACGGTCTAATAGAATTCTAGGGGTTGAGAGAAGATTATTTTTGTGTTTTTATATTTTATAGAAAGCAGGTAAATCTATGGTTTGAGAGGTTGGTTTGATAAACTATTAACTAAACTAATTGATAAACTAATCTATTGGTGATAACTTTATGATAATTAAATGTATTTACTTAATCATGCATTACTTATCAGATTGTTTCTCCTAATCATGTTGCCTTGTCACACTTGTGATGTAATGTGTAAGTATTTCCTAAGTTATGAACGAATTACACGAATTCGTCGTCTATTTAATATTCCGTTAAGGCAAAGCACAAGTAAGGTAGTATGAAGACTATTACAAGGCCCCTAAGAGTATATTAAATGCGTGTGAAATACCTTAAGAGGGATCAACCATATAAGGGGCAAGGTAGTATGAAGACTGTTACCCTATGGTATCCTTTCTACGCACTCGCGTTTCCCTAGATGTGTCAACAGCGATACAGACAAAAGCTGGTTTTCTAAGGCCTAACGCGCACATTCATCAACAAGAAGCAACAGTAAAAGGATCTACAATCCGACTTTCATGCAATCATAAGCAAATACAAAGGAGGGTTTAGCCTCGCATGTTATAAAGGAAGTAAGAAGATAAATCAATCACACAACACATAGACATATTGAATGATTAATGATAAATAACCTTACTTGAATTAAAACATGGATCCAAGGTAGTACAATAGGGTTTTGAGGCCCTATAAACGACCTATGAAGCTGCTACAAGGACTAGGGTTCGTCTCCCTAAGTTATACAAAGTTATCCTAAAAGTTACACACTAAAACCCTAAAAACGGTTTTGTATATATAGGCATATCGACGCGACGGCGTCGCTTGATGCTTCTGACGCCGTCGCCACGTAGATGGTTCTAGATCCACTTTAAGTCGGCTACGTTGTGACGCCGTCGCCAATATCCAGACACCGTCACCAGATAGATCACGACGACGTCGCTTTATGCCTGTGACGCCGTCTCCACGCTCTGAGAACAATACTTCTTGGTGAATTTTGGTGCAAGTCCGTAATCTCATTCATTTCTTCTCCAAATGAGCCTAAGTCACATGTATTTCCTCCAAATGCCATCCAAGTGCTAAAAATACAAAACAAACAATTAAGCACATAATCTGGGCAAATTTACATGATTTAGGGGGTTAAATAACCCCGAAATAGTGTATAAAATGACACATTATCAACCTTAAAATTGTATTGGATCAAAATCAATGACATCCTTTCTAAAATACTTTTTCAAATGTAAATTGCTCATCATTTACAAACTTTTCCACATGAAAATTTAAAGGATCGTAAATGAAACTGAATGATTATTAAAAGGATCATAAGTTAGGTTTTCTTTTTAGTGTGTGTGATAAATAATGAGGTGGTGTTTGACTTAACCAGGTTCATATTTAGGGTGGGTTAAACAAATAAGGTGGTAGTTAGGATCGGGTTAATATTTAGGGGTTGGTTAAACAAATAGGATAGGGTAGTTAGGGTAATTAAATGTAATAGGACAAATAAGGTGGGATAGTGAAAGGACAAAAATACCCTCATGTGAGATGCACATGGGTGGGCCCAAGTTAATCCCACTAACGACGTTAGGGTAAAAGGACTAAAACAGAACTTAAGGTTTGCCACACAGATGATTTTTCTAATTTTGATACCACGCGGACCAAACGTGCAATTTGGCCAAACCACAAGGATGATTTTTTGCAATTCTCTCTTTTATAAATGTATTTAAAATTTATTGAGAGAAGTTAAATACATTTGGTATCAATGTCTATATCAAGTTGCAACCAAAGGTTGTCACTCGAATGTAGCTCATTGAAGAGTCACACTTTTTTCATTAGTAACATTGCCTTTACCAGTTCAGAGTAGACAACCAGTGCTTCCTTAGTGTTAACCATAGAACTATCAATGTTTGTGGAGGTTGAACAAGTACTCACTGGAGGGCATTTTTCAATTGATGAACTCAAATTGAAAACTGCTCTAATGGGGATTGGTTTGACATTCTCGATCTTATTCAAAGAATATGACATGGTGGTGACAACCCTCGTTAGAACGGTGGTTTTGTTAATTTCGTAGTAGTCGATAAACATGCTATCGACCACCACGTGATCAATTATGATTCTCCTTTAGTTAAAAGTGACAAGGGTCCAAGAAAAATATATAAGAAGTAAAGACAAAAGCCTGAAAAGCCCAAAAATATCAGTTTTAGTACACCAGTTATGACTCAGACGAGGTGGCTGAAATACCCATTTTCATATATTTTGAATATTCGAATATATAAAATTTTCATCGAATACCCAAAATTGAATACCGTTATTAAAAAGATTGTGAGAATAAAATAGATATATTATAAAACCATACAATCACTGGGATTGCTGGGTTATGCGCATTTAATGCAACTCGCCCACCTGAACCTGACCCGATCTCGACCCGCACATTTATTGTTTCTTATCCGATAAACACGTATCATTCATAGTTGATACGTGTTCTTCTCTCCATCCTCAAATCTCTGGCCTAAAATATTATAAAACCATACAATCATTGGGATTTAGATTCATCTTATTCATCTTCCCAATTTCATTTTTTTCTTAATTGAAGGATGATCATAATCTTGAAAGATGGGGAATCGTTATAGGCATCCCCTATGTTGTTTTGTTAAGAAAATTCCCAAAAACATAAAAAGGGAATTCAATCTTATTTTTTATACATATAAAATTAGGGTTTGTTGTAGTTTGGGGATTTTGTTAATTTTGAGTTTTAAAGTATGTTTTTATGTTTTGTTTGATGATTTTGAGTTTTAATTAAATTGATTGATCATTTTTTAATATTATGCAGTCCTTATCTGCTTATTAGCAGTTACTATTTAGAGGGCTGATGCCATTTCCTATTAAATGTTCTCGAAAGTTTGTAACAACTTGAGTTTAGGTCAACGTTTATCTCGAGCTATGATAATTATTTTTATACGTAAGTAATTATAGTCGTTTATGCTGTATAAGGTTTGGTGAAAATTTCCATTTTTATAGGGTAATTTCAAGCCGTGATTGAGTTTCTATTTGTTTTTAGCGTCTGAGAAAGTTAGAAAAATTTATATTGTTGCTCCGAGAGCGTGATTATGTTATTTTTGTATTTTACGATGTTTCACGGGGTTTTGTAAAAACCGTGTTTAAAGGTCGTGTTTTACGTGATTTAACATGTTATTAAACGTTTTAAAGAAAAATTAGTAGGACGGATTTAAAATATTTACTAACATGGTGTGACCCGAGTTGTTGGCCGATTTTATTAATAAAAGAAACGCTTTGTACTAGTTTTAAAAGGACTTAAGGATGGAGGCACCTAAATTGCCAAAGTGTCAAAGTTATTTTCTATAAATAGAACCTACACACATACTTATAACTTATTCACAAAAACTCTACTCTCTTCCTCCTCTCTTCTCTTATTTGACCGGCCAAAGCACCACCACCACTATTCTAGACAACTTTCCGACATGCAATTAAATCTATTTACATATCATTGATCCTTGTATCAAGGCCTACAAATCTCACTATTATAATCCAACATGCATTAAGATTTGGAGAAGTTAGATTTTTGGTTGGTTCTTGAACTTTTCATGTATAAGGGGTGTTTATAATTGCTAGATTGTTGTTATTAGCAATTGGTTTGATCAAAAAAGGTTTTGTTTGGGTTGTTTAGGGTTTGTCCAATTTTAAAGAAGCAAGGGGAACCATATTTGGTTTTTACAGGAAGGTTAGAGCAATAGCATTGTTGAAGGGAAGATGGTTTGAAGTTTACAGAGATTACTTGAGACGGAGAGCAGTGAAGTGATCAGCCTCGAGAGATTGTTGAGTTATGAAGACTGATATAGGCTTGTTGGGTGCAAACCCAATCCCACATCGGTAAAATAAGTAAACTGGAAGATGGGTTTCAACTTATAAATACCCCCTCATTGTAATTGTAAACAGTATCTCTTGTGTGTGTACAACAATAATAAAATCTCTCTGGTTTGACCATGTGGACTCTACCTAAGTCGTAGATACTACGTTATATCTCGTGTTCTTTACTTTCTGCAAGTGTTGTTTGTATTCTTTGTTTGTTCGAGCGGTGTGTACAGGTGCGATATACCCTAACAGAAAATTAGCTACGGGACTAACATATATATTGTTGTACTCACTGATTTCAATTTTTTTATCTTTTAGGATCATGTTATGCAATATGATGCAACAATACATAATCATACGTAATTTACATACAAAATAAGAACGTGTTGGTTGTGAAATAATCCCCCAATGACCCTCAAGGACACCAAAAGCCCGTTTAATATCTTTTCTTGCACTTTGATAACACGCATTTTATACATATTTCTATATGTGTTATCTATACTTTTATATATATTTATTGGTTAATTATTTGAACTTTCGATACTTAAAAGACTATAGTTGATATTGTAGGTTCATGTGATGTGTCATGGAAGAGAACGGAAGAATACACAAAGATATGGAACTTAAATGAAGATATAACTCAAGTTCAAGATCTCCCGACACTTGTCCACTATTTTGGCCATAACTTGAGCATACAAACTCGGATTGAGTTTATTCAAGCGACCACGCGACGGGAAAAGAATTATCTACAACTTTAATTTATGGTCTAAAAGCTGGGAAATTAGACACAAGTACGCCGTACTTGCCAATAAGTACGGCGCACTTTTCACCAGTCCTAAGTACTGCACACAAAATATAAAGTATGGCGCACTTCGTGTCTAAACAGCCAAAAAGTCATATTTAGGACTCATATTAACTCCCAATCCGATCATATACCATTTGCCTTGGTCCCTAAGTGTTAGAAAGTTTATAAATACCCCAAGAACTCTAGGAGAAACATATACTATCATTGGAGAAGGAGAACTAGTGGTGAGGATCCTTGGATCCAATGATCCAAACACCCCTTTAATCCTTAGAGTACCACCATATCACCACCACTACTATAACCACGAAATTCTAGAGTTCTAACACCATATCTAGACCACATACCATCTATTTCCAGAACCTAAACATATCCCACTTTGATTCTTAGAGGATTCACCAATCTTCCTAAGATCGCTGACCACTCATAAACCTTGTTACCAAACACTCCATTTGGTGACACGTTGCGGATTTCCAGAAGTTACGTGACATATTCGGGTTATCTCAATAGCATTGGGTTGTTGGTTGATCATGGAATTATTAGTTTTGAGTTGGTGGTTGTTGTAGTCGAAATATTAGTTTTGGTACTTTATACTCGTATTACTCGCATAAATGGATTTGGTACATTTCTTTACTAATAATATTGATATGTTTTATGAGTTTATTTATGTTTGTAACGTTGATTATTGGTTGGTTATGATATGGATGTATATCGCTTACTTGGACGATATTAGTATTACTTGTGAATATATATGCTTATGGATACGATATTGTTTTACTTGGATCATTATTTATCTTTTAATTTGTCATGCCAATAGAAGTAGGTCGAAAAGGGGGGACTTATTATCTGATGATTTCGCGTTGTTTGTCTAATACAATTCGCTGCTAATCTCTGTGAGAATTGATTAGTAAATCTATAAATAACCCAAGTTGAAATAGTGTTTAAGACCATTCCTTATGTTGACCGACCGAGTTACGAGGTATTCATATGTATGCATATTTGATATAAACTAATGCACTCGTGATGATGTAGTATATAAGCCGAAAAGATTCTATGTCATTATTGGTAGATATGTTTGTTGTGGTAATTACCGTATTTATGACTTGCATGATTTGTTTTATAATGTTTTGCAAGATCTATATTATTAGGATGGTATATTGCTTCACGCACGTTTTTGGCTCATATGATTCGTGCTAGCAGCTTCCTCAACATTTAGCTTTGTTTCTGATAAAAAACTCGTGAATGCTACAAATCCCGTGGAACGCTCTGGACTTACCTTAAACTATATTACATATGAAAGTGTATACTTGCCTGAATGTTGTGTTTTTAGTCAATTAACCGGTATTTCTAAGTATTTAAATTTTATGCTTGCTAAAAACACATCAAACATTCTTGAGCCCATTAAAAGTTTAAATCAACTTGGCTTTGAGCGATAATATAACTTTTGACAAAAGCAGGCCGAGTAGGATAAATATTGTCTGCTAGGTAATATCATCGGTTATATGTATGACCATTCACCGTAAACGGGCACTCAGGAACGACATCGTCAAGAACATCGTCAAACAAATTTGAACGATATAGAGCATTAAGGTCATTATTGGCACCTGATAACCCAAAAAATGCATGTCAAATCAACAAATCTTGTGAAGCAACCTCTTCTAGCATTAGTGTCTGATATTAGTGACCCCCCATTTGAATTGGGCTTTGTAAGAATTTGGACAATTTCTCCATTCCAAATGCATACAATATATACCACCAAGCATACCCGGGAACACATGATAGTTTTCGTGTTTTTCATATATCTTCACAATATCCTTAGGGGAGAGTTTTCTTAAATACTTTTCTGAGTATAAATCCCAAATACATATTGTAAAGTTGTCTAAAGTATCACAACTACAACGTTCACCTATTTGTAAATACTCATCTAAAACATCAGGTGCATATCCATACGCCAATTGGCGTATAGCGGACCTACATTTCATATTAGGATGAATACTCATTCCACCAACGGCATTTGGCCGATGTTTAAAAAATCTAAAATGCTCAGGAATAGGCTCCATGTTGTAGATAATTATACCTTTGACTATTTTCAAGAATAATTTTTGGCTCATTCGGAAGCGTCGTCTAAAATTTGCTACGCGGTATTTTGGATTGTCACCGAAATAGTCGTCCAAGAGTCGTTGTAATGCGCCTTCATAGTCACGAGGTATGTGTATTCGAGTATGTGAACTACTTCCTTCGTCTTTGTCGTTAACATATGATAAATATTGTTCGTTCAATTCGTATAAACGATACAATTGTTCGGCCCTCATATCATCGTTAAATAGATCCATAGAAGCGGATATTATATGAAATATAGAAGAGATATGTAAAATGTATGTGAAAGTGTAGTTATTTAGTGATTTGAGTAGATTATATGAAAATTGATAGATAAAAGTGCGTATTTATAAGTAAAAAGGTTTTTTTTAACTATATGTTAATACACGCTCCTCCTATACATATAAAGAATTCAAAATATGAATCTTAATGATATTAAAGATCTATACCAAATCATAATACAACAAAATCAGAACTTCCTAATGGACCACTCCCTACACCTTGACTACTACATACGTTTGAATCAATTCATGAGAACGCATGTGCTGAAGACTAGAGTTTTAGAATTCCAAATAGGGATCGACTCACTAAACCATTAACCACCTTACTTGGCATTGAAAATATTGAAGAATGTTAGTGAAAGAATCAATTCTATTTAGCATCGTATACCTTAACATCCGATACCATAAACGCATCATGATGCACAAAGATGTCCATAAGTTCTGCACAAGCACACTTGCAAGGGTAATGAAGTGGATAAAGGAAAAGTTGATTGAGCAACGATTTATTTTTGTAACTCCTCCCCTTAGCAATGAACAGCAAAATGACTATGAAAGAATACTTGAAGCCGTGAAAAAGAGAATCAAGTTCAGGGAACAGATGTAGAGGACCAAAGGGTTTGTAAATGTAAGATATCAGAGGAGAGGAGAAGCTTTGTTGGAGCGCCCGACATAATCACCCATTAAAGAGAGATTGTTGGAAATAAAAAGTGGTGATTATTAGGTCACTTACTGTTTGTTTAAGATGTAATAGATTAGAACTAAGTAGACTAGCTTAGTTCATGGGCTTTCTTGTAATAAATACACCTCTCCCATGTGTGGGAGAGGTGTGTTTGCGTGTGTGTGAATTCTATCTTTAATACATGCACCATTTCTCTCTAATTTTCTCTCTAGAAATTCTTAAAGAACTCGCGTGATTTGATATTTAATGTGACCTAGAATTTATTTAGTCGTTACGCTTTGAGTGTGTTCAAGCATATAGTCGTTTGTTAGTTAATAAGGTGGCTCATCACTACTCTGCCATATAACTAAACTCATATTATTTTTTAATATATTCATCGGGTATAATTCATTTACCTAAAAAAGTATGTGATGGCCTATAGGAGTTTTAGCACAAATGGGTAAAGCCTATACAACCATAGCTAGCCCATAAATCTAAAGCCCAATACATTTCGCCCATGGAACCGACTCCCTAACAAATATGGGCAAGAAGCATAACATCTCTTTCCTGAAAAGCCAACTTCAGCGCAACAACAGGCTTGGAAACATATCTCTTAAACCATAACTGACACGTGTATCCACCTCATTGATGCACATATAATACGTGCATATCTTACCCATCATTCCTGTATCTTGCAAAGCAAAGGATGTCACGCCACGTGTCATTCTTGTCTCCTACATAGGATGACCTCATGTGGGTCACCCAAAACCGTCAGATCGCACATGACCTAAATGCATCTGGCATCACTATAAAAAGACATGCATTTCATAAAAATAACCAAGTTGCCTTCTCCATTCAACACTAAAAACTAGTTGTGTGTGAGCGTTACTTTACTTCGGCCAATGATAAACAGTTTTATCTCGAGGTCCTTACGAAACATGGAAAACTGGACAAACAAATGTTCTCATCTCACACCAATAACTTATCATAATCTTTGCTTTACGTATCATACGTAAACGTTATGTATATCGTTATGTATACCATAAAATGTATATCGTCCGTATAATCTCTGTTATCGTAACGCGACTTAAATGACTCACATTATTTTTATAACAGACATAACAAATACAAATTAAACTTGTTTCTAACTCACTTCTATGTATAAATTTCATTTCATATATATTAGAACACATTATTATATATCAAACCTTTAGCCATGACATGTCATCACTAAAGGTTGAGCGAGAAAACATTTTCGAGCCAAATTTTTAGAGGTAAATTTTGTTTTACCAAAAACTATATTAAATACTTTTAGCCACGACTTAAAAGCCCAGATTTTAGTAGCGAATGAATTGATAACACCTTCAAATTTTTTCAATACTTTTTTCTATTGGAGATGCTGTTAGCAGGTCATCTTGAACCTATTTTCTTTTTAATCTACTTTGTTAACACTTACTAATGATTATATGATATTACTTTCTCCGTCTCATAATTATAGTTTATGTTTCTTTTTGGGTTATCTCAAATTCAAAGTAATTGTCCTTTCTAAAAATAGATAAGAAAACTAGGAGGGTGTTTGGGATTGCGTTTGTCAGGAGAATATCTGCTTGTCACGATTTGATAACGCAAAAATCCAGTAGTCAGTGTTTGGATAGGCAAAGTGAAAAATCACTTTTCTGCGTTTCATTCCTATCAAAACGTCATTTTGAAAAGGATTAATTTCATATATCACCCTACTTTGAAAATTAATTTTATATATACCCAAAGTGCAACCCATGAATGCATAATGTAAAATGTTTTTAAAGCATGTTTGATTATATATGAAATTTCTATCTTTAAAGAGGGGAAATATGAAATTTTCCCTTTTAAAAAAGTAAGTGATAGATTTTGTTAAAACTAAAAACTCACCAGTACCGATCGATCTTAATTCTTTATGGAAAGTTGGAATAGATTTTGTTCCAATGACACGAAAAAAAATATGAATCTTGAAAAATATAAATCTTACATGTGTATGCATGTTTCACATATTTGACATGTGATCAAAAGCCATGTCTAAGGAAGGTGAAGAACGGTGGTGATAATGAAGATGAGGGTGGGTTGGTCGCGATGAACTTTTCGAATGTATCGAGAAAGAGAAACTAGGAGAGTCGGTTGAGAGTGATATTAGCATAGTAGGTGAAGCAATAAAGGAAGAGATAAGTATAAATTAATGTATAATGACTTTTGTGGTTTGGTAAAAAATATACTACGTAAATGTTAAAAGTATTATTATATAATCTTACTAGCCTTAAGGCCCGCCCGTTAGGCGGCTAGCTTTAAATTATTATTTTAAAATAAATAATTGAGAACTATAATGTAATGTATAAATAACCAAATGTTTTTTTGTTTGTATGTTAATCATCTTCGGGTTTTTGATGAAAAAAGTTGATCTCTTGTGATATATAGCGAAATTAGAACGACTGCCCCTTGTTTGTATGTTTATAATCTTTATATTTTGAATGTTGAAATGCGTATTGTAAACGAAACTTTAATAAACTGAAAAATGTGATAACATAAATCTTTGAATTTGTAATAAAACAAAATGAAATGTATAAAACATACTTATAATCTAGCCTTGAGGCCCGCCCGATGGGCGGGTAGCTTTAAGAATTATTTAACGCCTATACATATACACATATATACACTTTTAAAGATTATGATGGCTTATTTAGCTTGTATATGTAAAGAAAATTGAATGGTGTAGACATCAAATTTATTAAGAGATGTTACTATTGATGACTTTATTTTTTAAAATCTTACCAAGATCCAATAGTTGAAAATGGGTAGTTAAACTGAAATCTAATAACATCATTTTTGAAGGTAAAAAGATCAAGTTACTCTATAAGGTATACAAATTATAGTAATTAAAAATGTCACAAACAAATGTCTTTAAATACAAAACGAAAGGCATATCTAATACATGTTTTGGGAACACACAAAAATCAAAGACAATAACATGAGAAATGCGAATACCACTACACAACCAAAATAACAAATACAGTCACACTAAAAGTTATTTCATGAACAATTTGAGAAGAAACATAAATGTTTAAACAATGGGACTTGTTTAGCAATAACTTTGATAAGCAAGATGCAGACTACACTTTGGCTTGAATATGAAATCATGAGGACATATATTTGAACAACTTTGTCCAACCAAATCCAAACAACAACACATACTACTTATGTCCACAACAAATGTGAGCCACAAGTATCACTATAAGCAAATATTTAAAGTCGAAAAGTCATGAATGAATATGTAAATTATTAACACCAATACACATTTATTGAAAGTTGACAATAAACTTGTGGACTCATTCATGTGAGTTGAAGTAGTTGCTCAAAATGTATAACCCATAACTTACTTTAGTTTGGTTGCTTTTGGTTGAACCCGAGTACACTTCTTCCAACGAAATTATATTAAGTAATCCAGTAACCCATACATTAAAATAAAATTATTAGTGTAGCATGGGTTTTGAAAGAAGAAACTAATGTACCTCATATCAAAGTCTCAGACATCAATACGTCGAAATTCACTGCAAAAAGAAGAAACCAACCACTTACTATTTTAAACATAACAAAGGAGTATAAGGCTTGATAAAATGACGTTAAAATAAATACTAATAAAAAGAAAAAAATAAACTGATGTTATTATAAAGCGTAAGAAAATTACATATATCTGATTGCGAGAAAAAAAGGGAATAACAAATAGTTCTTCAAGTATATGCCTAAATTTTTCATTAAATTTGATAATTCTCCAAAACAAATTCTTCTTTTTGACTCGTCTACTCGAGCTAGTTCCACAACACTTAAGATGCAACCCACAACCTTATGATCACCGTTTGTCATTTCCACGCACGCTTCATACCTAATGAGAAGTGAGCCTTTCAGCAATAAAATAATCATGATGATGATTACATACACCACTAAATAGATGAAGCAAGCTCACTACAAAATTGAAGACACTACATCACATCTTAACTTAGAATCTGCAACCCGTTCTGTGGACTTTTGACCCGACCACATTTCCAATAGCACGTGGATTTTCATTTATTTCTACAAACTTTTCCTTCTAGAACATGTTTTGGCAGTACCTGCAATACCATGTAACCTACGGCAAAACAGGTATGTGTTGCAACACAAAAACATTCTATAAGCTAAAATTTCAGTATGATGTATAATGATAAAATATGTTAGACAAACTGTCATCATCTAGGATTATAGTATAGAAAAAGAAAAAAAAGAAGGCATTCTTATATATTGTTATAGAACTTAAATTTAGAACTCATTCAATTCCCATAATTCCCAATTTCAAACAAATGGATTATAAGCTTATGAAAAAAAGGCTAAGATGGCATACCTGCAATTTGACAATGAATATGTTATACATGTAAGTATATTGCCCATCATACGAATCCTTGAGATTAAGGCTAGCAACCTGCGACAATCGCGTAACAAAGACAAATTTAGTAACGCTAATTATAAAATGCGTCATCATTTAATGTTATTTGCACCTCTACTACCTATGCAACCCAATTGGCCTATATTTCATATATCTTGACCATTAAATACAATGAGAATATACAAAACAAAGAAGCCAAAAGCAAATAAAAAAAAGTAAAATGACTAAAGAACATAAACTATTGAATTCAAGTTTAAATCTGTTTATGGTATTGTCATGTTGTCAAAGTTCTTTTCTACAACTTAGCATGGACTTCATTTACTGAAATCAAAATTTTTCTCCCATTTGTAATATTCAATTTTCAATCACATATGGCTTATAATATTAGTGATTACCCGAAATTGTAATCACTTAGCCTAAGTGTATGTTTATAAGGCTTGTTGGGGGGAAATTCATAGCCGTAAAAACCTTGCCATGATCATTCAGCACAATGATCAGAATTAGAACATTACCTGAAAAGAGCAACATTATATTATCTGTAGAGCCGCCCTTAATAAGTCATGAACTATGCAATTTCTTCGCCTGCAATAAAAGATCACGTGGTGGTCTGGTCAGGTTCATAACAAAAAACCTCTATTTCTAATCTTTTTTTGTTGGTGGAATTTATTTCTCATTTTTGAAGCAAGGTAAAAAGATAACAGATGCTAAAGCTTGCGAAGGGTTTCCAAGCTGTTGTAAAAAGAATTTCATAAAACGCAGTGGCTTTCAGCTGAAAGGGATTGACTATGAGGGGTTAACAGGGTTAACATATTGAGTAGAACATAGTGAGCAACTCTTTTGTCCTTTGCTCATTGTTATTTCAAAAACAGTGCATTACCCACTCCAAATGAGCTTAACAACTTCCAACACACTATACCAGTTTGACCCATTGGGGTGTTTGGGATTGCCTACCAAAACTCAGCAGAACATAAACCGTCCCACACATAATTCCTAAAAATATTAGCTCATTTGGATTATGTATTTGCTCGATGTTGTTAAAAGTAAGATTTTTGGAATAACAATCCTCAGGCAGCTTTTTAAAATAACTAATTTCATAAACAAAAGTCAAAAGCATACCAATCAATACATTTCTCATGAACATGTGTAACGTTGGAGAATTTAGTAATATGTCGTGTCACTTGGTTACATAAGACACCGCTTTTACTCTTCCCTGCACAATTCATAATAAACGATGTAAGCTTTAATTATTTATTAGCAATATCACTTTAAGAATGCACTGGCCTAGTAATATAAATTGTGTTATGAATAGGAGATGTGATTTACTTTTTTTAGTTGCTTTATAAACTGGACTTAATTTTCCTTTATTTGTGGTTTCCCAAGGTCCAAGTCACCTAATACTCTTTTAAATTCTTTGTAAAAAACTTGTCAAATTGACAATTTATACAAATAGAACAGAGGAGTGTATGTGACTGATAGCCAAATCCTCGCTCACTATGATATCAGCTTTATTGCAATCAAATACAAATATGCACACCTTTGAAAATTTTAATCGTCACTTCTACTCATCTCTGGAATTAATATTGAATATGTTTAGGTATTTGTAATTAGATATATAAGCAATCAAGGGCAGCCATTGACATATTTATCAAAAGG
>BQNB010003467.1:100191-114761 GCA_026074375.1 Tanacetum coccineum | reverse complement strand
AAAAAATTATGGATTGGTTGTATGTAATGGTTGTGTATGTGGAGGAAATAAAAAATAATATTTTAATAAAAAATTGGGTTGGGTTGAGTTGTGAATAAAGATGATCTAATAAAAACTCACCTTACCACTAAAACTCACTTTTTATTAAAACTCACTTTGTATAAAATATATTTCACTAAATACCCACACACACTCACAACTAATTAAAATACATTAAATAAAATGAGGGAGGACCCACCAAATACAAACTCACCTTAGGCTGGATGGAGTGGTGGTGAGAAACTCACCACATCAGCTTTCTCTCTCCAAATAAAACTCACCTTACAACTTACCTTTCAACCGTAATAAGAACTCACCTTACAACTAAAACTCATCTTTCATTAAAATACCCATTTTATATAAAATATACCCCCATTAAATACCCACACACACTCACAACTAATTAAAATACATTATATAAAATGAAAAGGGGCCCACTATATACAAACTCACCTAAGGTGAGTTTCTCACCAAGTTGGTGCAAAAAGAAGGCAATACTCACCGAGCTAGTGGAGGGAAATTGTGGTGACTTTTCGGTTGGGATGGAACTCGCGTGTGAGTTTTCAACTCACCTAGGTGAGTTTTGCCAAACTCACCTCCACAGAGTAAAGAGTATGGTGAAGAGGAAGGTTCGCCACTCCTACATGGCATTCTCTCTCTCCTCTTCACCACCTCTTCACCATACCATGCTAGCTAGCCACTAGAGATTTTTTTGGTATCTCGTCACTGGGGTGGCGAGATAAAGTAAAAAAAATCTTTTTATTATTATTATATTTTATAATGTATGTGTTTGTGTGTGAGTGGTGGGGCCCAAATGAAGAGGTATGGGTGTGTTATGAGTGAAGAGGTATTTTTGAGTGAGAGTGAGATGCTGATGTGGCAGGCTGTGGGGCCCGTTTCGTTTTGTGGCTTAAGCCACCATACCCCTTACTCTAAGGTGAGTTACTCACCGAATGCACCACAAAAACACCCCAAACTCACCTACCAAACTGACATGGCAAAAGTCACTTTATGACCGGGGTAACAACTCACGCGTGAGTTTTAACTCACCGCGGTGAGTTGCCCCTTATACCGTCCAACCTTAGTGTCAGAGCCTTAGAGGATGAGCTCAAGTCATTTCGTTGTTCCAGTGTCAACCTCATCATCTTATTTTATACATTCACACATCAAAATATTCTTTTTCTCGTAACTTAAGCCAAAACGCATTTTTGAGATGCATGATACCCAATTAAAACATAAGCTCAACAAAAGAAATTCAATTAAAAAAATCAAAATGTGAAAAATTGGAGCACGCCAATATTTTGGCTTGGACAATGGCACGGGAGGGGGGAGGGGGGGAGGGCGGTGTGGTGACACCGAGATGGCGCGCTCAAGCCATTTGATGTTCACCTAGAAATGATGTCATGTTGCTTTTATGTGCGATATAAAAAAATTAGTAATTGGGCGAGTGAGGAGGTTGCACCCCACTACCATCGCATTTAACTAGAAAACAAGTATACACATACAATAAACACGCAAAACTTCAAGATTTGCATGGTGGTCGCAAGTTAGTATGGCTATATCGTGCGATCTAGAACCCAGTTTTTAAAGGGGTGCACGGTATCGCTCCTCTACCACAAAAATTAGTTGACCGATCAATAAACGCTTTTGGAGAATTAAATCATGAGTTCATACTCATCTCATATAGCACATGGCTCTAACTCTACGTACAGCCAAGTACTAACAAACCACCACACTTCTTAACGACGAAAACGGCGCTGCACGGTTAGGATAGCCTTGGATCGGCACTCCACAATCCGATTCTATCACAACTCTACCTCATACGAGCTTTACAACCACCGATTAGCAGCTTTTCTCACTTACACTGAGCTTCATCTTGCTGCTAATCTCTCCACATCGCAGAGAGGAACGAGCTCAACAGTCTCACTAAAAATTGCGATTCTCAACGTATACACTCATTACGTCGTACTACATGTAACTTACCACACCATTATGAAAACAAAATCCAATCACCTAATAAACATAGGCACAACTAGGGAGCTACCGGAGACGCGGGACTGCTCCTTGTGAACACATTACACATTAAACGGGAGCTCATGATAGATATCACAATGTCGCAATTCCTCTATCTATAGAGAGACACATTCTTCAGCATATTATTACATGAACACTCTAACATAGCGGTAGACAAAGAATCGTGATGCGTGCTTAAGTGATACACGAGAACACGGGTCTAGTATCAGTAGCTACGCTACGTACGAACATTATAATGAGTAGTGTATAACCTTCTCAACAATCAAATACTGCGCCTAACTCCGTCTATACTTAGCGCCACTATAGCAGTCGCATATTATGCTCACCATGTTTATCTCTGAGTTAACATGGGGCTACTTCCCTCAAAAATTTGTGTAATTTTCAGGCGCGAACTCTCCCCCGATGCAATTACACCACTAAACTAGACTCATGAGATTCTTAGTTTTCGTAAATGTTTACTTCATAACATTGCGTGAGGACACGGCAATACCTTAGTATGGGGGATTTTGGTATGTGCTTAATTACACATACCTTTTTCCATTAAAAACGGACTTAAATGACCAAAAACAGACAAAAACTGCCAAATATATGTTTGTTTTGCATTTGTGTTGTGCAGGAAACGGATATCACACAAAAGGACGAAAAACAAAGCCAAAAACGACAAAACTGGGCACGGAATGGAAAAGTGTGAAAAGACGAAGCCAAATCGAAGCCAAAAAGTCAATCAAGTCAAAAAGTCAACAGAAAAGTCAAACAGTCAAAGTCAAGAGGAAGTCAAAATCAGAAGAAATATAACTTGAGGGACCAAAAATGCCAAATCCCTAAGTGTATTACAAGAAGAAAAAGACTACAAGGGTGGAACTTGCAATTAATTCAAAATACAAGTAGAGGGACTTAACCTGCCAAATCCCCATACTTGTATTACACAAGGACTGAGTTTGCAAACATTCTTATATGGTTGAGGGGCTATTTTTGCCAAGTCCCCAAAATTGTATCACCATAAGGATGAATTTTGCAAAGAGAATCATATAAATGGAGGACCAATCTTGCCATTTACCCAAACTCTCACCCCCAACCCAGATACAACCCTTTTCCCTCCAAAAGCTCAAAGCCCCATTTTCACTCACGGGTTTCTTTCCCACCTTTTACCCTGAACCTTCATCAAAACCCTGGATAAAACATTCCCCTCACCTCCACTAAACCCCTAAACCACTTTACATGCTGGCAATCCTCAACTTTTTCAATAATCAACAAATTTCAATGATGGAGATGACTTGGAAAAAGATTAAGGGCTGGGATTTGGTCTAAGAATGCTCTCACACAACAAACACATTGTGGTTTTTGTCTCACAAAAGAAACACAACCTGGAAGACCAAGGATGAAGAAACTAGTATAAATAGGACCCTTTTGTAAGCCAAAAAGGCATTCTAGCTTATTGTAGTTTAATTGTAATTTAAATTAAGTCATTTTAGTCCTTTAAAAGCTTATTGCAACTGTTCTTTCAGCTTTGTATTGTTTTTAAGAATTAATGAAGCAATGAGGTTTTTTATGTTAAAATCCAATTGTTGAATTCCAAGTTCTCAAGTTATTAACCAATGCTTAATTGTGTTTTAAAAGCTTTCAATATAGCTTAATGATAAGCTGTTTTCACTAAGTAACTTAAAAAAGTTAAGTAGTTAAGAAGAAATCAAAAAAATTCACCCAAAAATACCACAGCTTACTTTTTTGGATGATAAGCAAACAAAGGATGTGCTTATGGACATTACCAGCTTATCTTTGATAAGCTGGAGCTTGTAGACAAAGCTCTTAAAGAGCTTATTTGCCCTTGTTTAGAGCAAAGGGCTTTGTAAGTCCTCTTTTCTTCATTTTAGCTTATTTACTTGCATTTGCTTATTTACTGCTTATTTATGCTTATTGTCTGTTTGAATGTGCTTATTTATGCTTATTAGTCATGTTTAATGCTTAAAATCCAAGTCTTGTAGTTTAGAATCTAATTGTGCAAGTTTTCTTCAAAACTGTCACTTTTAGCTTTTGTAAACTGTTGGATTTTTAATTTGCTTATTTTAGTGCTTATTTGCTATTGTCTTGTGCTTATTTGTGCTTAATATTGATGTGTGATTATCTTTTGTTGAGTCCCCGTTAGGAATTATGAATTTCTAGTTCCTACTGTTCCTACTGGCAGTACAAAGTTCCTACTGGTAGTACACAGTTCCTGCTGGTAGTAAGATTTAGATTTAGTCTTCCTGGTCTTTTGGAAAGTATTAAACGACATTCCCTTGTCCTAAATCTCCATAAAACAGCCTTAAAAAGCCATTTCAATACTTAAAGGGGTGTTTGGGTTAAGACCCAAAATGGGTCAAAAAAAATGTCTAAAATTTCCTATTTACGGTTCAGTTTTTACCAATTTTTGATCTCACTTTTAGGTTAGTTAGATTAGGTTTTAGGTTATGATTTTTTGAGCATAAGCTCATTGGAGGGTGAACTAAATCTGTTTGAGGTTTGTTTAAAGTTTTGAGCTTATTTCAGTAGCTTATTTTAGGTCTAAAAGTGCTTATTCTCATTAAAATCCAAAAAATAGTAGTGTAGTCATTTGTGCTTATTGTGCTTATTTCAGTGGCTTATTTAAAAAAGTGAATAGGTGGGCTTAATAAGGACTCATTAGTGAGTTTATTTCCAAAAGCCCACTTTTCAGTTTGGCTTATTGGTGATTTTAGCTTATTTTTATTTTGGCTTATGCAAATTGAGTTAAGTTAAGTTGTGTTTGGTTGAAAAAGATTTTTGGAATCAGATTAAGCAACATATAAGCTTTCCAAAACATCTCTCCTTTTTGAATTTGAGCTTATTTTGAGTTTGTAGTATCCAAAATACCAAAAACCAAATGTTTAGCAACTTTTGAAATCGCAGCTTAATTGGCTTTTGGAGCTTATAAAGGTTTTTTTTTCGCAAGGTGTCTTTATTAAAGTTGCTTAAAAACATGTTGTGAACAACTTTCGTGTTTTGCGTTTTGGCTAAAAACGACTTTTTAAAATCAGCCCTTTTTGGGGACTTGGACTAAAATCGGGATTGGGGTTCAGGGTAGGAAAAAAAAATTAATTTTGGTCTTTTGTCACAAATAGTCCCTGTCGTTAGTCCATTGTTAGTCCTTGTTAGTTTTAGTTTAAATATTAGTTAGGTTTAGTTTTAATTAGTTTAATTAAGCTTTAACCATTAGATAAAATTTGGGGCTTTTAATTTTGTTAAATTTCTGCACTTTTTCTCCACTTAGTGTAATTTTTATAAAAATTTTAGGTTAATATTTTTAGCTCTAGGATTATTTTTATAGTTTTTAATCATTTAAATCTTAAAAAATTCATAAAAAATAAAATATTAATCAGAAAAATATAAACTTTTTTTTTAAAATTTTCTTTTTTCATATATTTTGTAGGAAAAATGTTAAAAGTTTCGTAGGTTCATTTTTTCAAAAATTCATTTTCTAAAGAACGAGATTTGTCCCCGTTTTTGTTTTGACTCGTTTTTGGGTCAAACGACCTCCGTTTTCGTTCTAGTTTTTTTTAAACTTCATTATTTGTCATTTAGAACACATTTGAAAAGAAAATTTTAGTCTAGGGTTTAATTTGCAAAATTTAGGTTTTTACCCCTCGCGTTTTTTATATTTACGTCTACGTTTTAGTTTAAAATTGTTCTAGCTCTCGTTTTTAGGTTTAATTTATTCGTTTTTGCATTTTTAACTTGTAGTAATAGAAAACCAATCATAACTTTGTCATATTCAAACATCAATCATCAATCCGTCATTCGATTTTCCATTCAAGCCTCGTTGGGACATAACGACCCGGGAATCATACTTCCGGTTATATATATTATAATTTGTGAATACTTGACCAATCCTTGGCTAAAGGTAATTGGTTGAGTGTTTGCCTTTGTTATTATTATATATATATATAGATTTTTAACGAATCAAATTTTGGCGCCGTTGCCGGGGAGGCTGTGAAAACGATTATCGTTACGTTTGACAATTTGTGTTTGAATCTGTGAATATTTTCTTCTATAAAAATATAAAAAGTACAAAAATATTTTTCATTTTCTTTTATTAGTATAATTATCATATAAAAACAAAAGAAAAACCAAAAATATAAAAACATTGTCCATAAAAAAAAGAAATAAAATTCACAAATTGGTAAAAATACCAAAATATAATATTCTCAATTGAGGTATTATCATAATAACTTCCGGTGAACTTGTTGGTTCCCAACTCGAACAAAAGATTTAAAAACTTGCCATTTGTGTCGCTTACGACGTACTATCAATTTATTTATATTTTGGTTATCTAATCTATGTTAATTCTAATCTAAGTCAAACCTATGCTAAACCTATGTTAGTTCCAATCCTAATTCTAACAGGTAAAGGGGGGTTTCAGCCTGAGAGACTGGCACAGGTTGGTCGGTGACTATAATCAATTCAAGGCACTTTTACCTATGCAAGCTAATTAACAAAAGATAAAAGAGCGATCGAGCCTAATGATTGTAAACTGTATTAACCATTATTAATACGATTAGAACGTTGGTTTGTTTATTTAGTGCAATGATTTCTTCTCTCGGGGTGGCATATCATTCTTAAGACTTTGGCAGGACTTCTTCCTAAGACCTAGACACATTAATTCTGTCATATTTAAAGCATCTGCATAAAGCATCCTTATTTGCTGATTATAATCTATCTTAGGGATTAAAGCAATGGTGATCTTGTTAAACCCTAGCTCATAGAGACTTTACCCACGTACCGCTTAATGGAAATTTATACACTAGTAGTCCACTTGTCCAACTATCTAATGGAATCAGAACGTTATTTGTTGAATTATCTAGGTTTACCTTCTAGTCAACACGATCAAAAAACCATTGGCAATATCCAATTAACTAGTTAAGCCCGAAGCATATACTAGACACAGATTTAGAAGGACAATATTTGTGATCCTATGATTCTAGATGTATAAATTACTATATGGAGAGATATCTCAGACTCTAGATTACTTGGTCCGTATCACAAGATCCAGTTGAATGATAGGTCGCATACAAAAGCGCATAAACAAGTATCATGTGATAAACATAAACAAGCATTCAATGATAAATCAAGAAATCAAGATAAACAAATATTAAACATTTAGATCTTCATAATAATGGCTAATACCCGAAGGTATTATCCTTTAAACGTCATAATAAATACAAGAGCAAATATTTAGCTAAGGTAAACTAACCGAGTTAACGAATGATACCAAAAACTGAATGATTACAAAAGTATATAGATTTACACGATGTCTCTTATGGATTGGAATGCGTTGCAAGACTTCTTCTTCACTTTTTCTCCTCTGAAAATCGACTTTTGTGGTTTAGGTATCGAGAATATGATTTAGCACCCTAAAAACTCGTTTTTGAGTTTTGTATTTATAGGGTCTGGAAGTCGGTTCGATACGGCGTATCTAAGGATTAGATACGGCGTATTAGGGGTTTCTTGGAGTAGGGACCACGCTTAATATCTTCCAGAATATTATATTTATTCCATATTTCCAATACGGCGTATTGGTCTTCTCTGGATACGACGTATTGATCTTTTTTCCTTTGTGGTCTTTGGTGAGTGAAGGTACGGATACGCCATATTTTCCTTGATGGATACGGCGTATTGGTCTTCAAAACAGTAATCTTCAAAATATATTCATTTAAGCTCCATAATGCGCGCTTTTTGCTAACTTTCACCAACTACTCCATAATTACTGCAATTCTCAAATGTAAACGATTAAGTAATAATTCGTTTCAATAAATGTACAAAATAGGTTAATAACATGGGATACATGATGCTATAAAATATACGTTATTTGATGTCATCAAGGTTCTAGTTTTATCGGAATGACAAAACAAAGTTTAAGTGGTGGTGCAACGTGAGTTGGTGTCAGAGACTTACTTGGTGATGATGAAGAGGCGTAGCGTATGCTTTTGTTATAGATAGATTTTGATGGAGCTTGAAGTGGTGAAAGAGATTTCTTTCTAGGAGGAGGTGAAGGAGTTCTCTCATTTGGTTGTTCCTCACCTGAGGATGTGAGATTGACATAATTTTGATACTTGACACTCATTCTTGCGATTTTTCTTTTGAAGTTTGGTGAATTTGTTTTGGATAAACTAGTCATAGTGATGAACTAGTAAGGTTGTATTTGAGAAAAATGGAGAAGTTGTGAAGAAAATGATGTTTGAGGATGATGATTATAAGGAAAAAGTGGGGATATGAATTGTATAATGGTTCTTGGATTATATGAAGAACATGTTATATCTTAAGGTTTAAGATCCCACATAGTATCATATAGCATGGTTATAAGATAAAGCAGAAAAGGTTAAAAATCAAGAAAATTTGAATTTTGGCGCCTGGACTGAGTGAGCAACAGATCCACCAAAACAACATATGGATCTACCATATGGTGGATCTGTGGGTCGCAGCTTTCAACAAAAACGACCAGAGCATCAATTTACACCAAAAACACAAAACAAATTATTATGCAAGCATCATTCTCTTCTACCAAATGTCATTAATACGATAACAATATCCATAAAACATAACAACATATAGTGGGTACTAAGTTTTAACATACATAGATCAACATTTTCAATTCATCAATATCTTAACATGGAAACCATGACCAAGGATTCAAATTACCACATACCACAAGAACATTTAGGCATAAGACAAGCATAATCATTTTTGCTTCTCCAAGTACTTGGTGATGATGCCAACATAGTGGTTCAAGCATTTAAACATTCCTCTCCTCTCTCGTTGGGCTTTGGTTAGATCCCCACTATCGGATAGTTCGTCATAGAACTCGGGAAAAGATGGTGCTTCATTGTCATCAGATGATGAAGATGAAGAGAAGATGACTGATGACATCAAATAAAGTCTATTTTATAGCATCATTTATCCCATGTAATTAACCGATATTGTATAATCATTGCAAAGAATTATTACTTAATCGTTTGTATTTGAGAATTGCAGTAATTATGGAGTACTTGGTGAAGATATGCTAAATGTCACGCATTTTGGTGCTTAAATAAAGAGTTCGAGAAAGTCTACTCATCTGACAGCCAATACGCCGTATTATACTAGACCTATATGACATATCCAAGACTTTGACGAATCAAAAGACCATTGCCTAACTTTGAAGAATATGCCGTATCCACATCAACGATACACCATATATAGTACTTTGATCAACGAAGAAGAACCAACTGATTTTACCTCAATACGCCGTTTCCAGTAAGAAGATACGGCGTATCCATGCCTACGCTTCACAAGAAACCACGAAGACATAAATTCCAATATGCCGTGTCTAGGAAACTCCTATATGCCGTATTCAAGATATAGAAGTGAATATTCTGGAAGATATCAAATGTGGTCCTTACTCCATGAAATCCCTAATACGCCGTATCCCACATTGCTCGATACGGCGTATCGACCTGTTTCTAGACCCTATAAATAGAAGACCCAAAACTTAGTTTTAGGCATCTAAGTGAATCCCTAAACCACCTAGTCGACCCAAAGACGAATGAAGGAGCCTAGAAGGTCAGAAAAGACCCTCAAGATCATAGGAAAACTCTTGTAATCTTCGCGCAACTGAATACGCGTTTGATTAAGGTTTCTTTATTTTAATCATTCATATATCAAACCGTGTATATTTTTACAATGACTATCGGCTAATACCTTTAGGTATCAGCCATGTTTATAAAGATCTAATATTTGGTTTGTTTATCTTGTTTGCTTAATTTATCGTTGATTGTTATTTATGTTTATCAATTTATATTTGTTTACGTGCTTAAGTATGCGACCTATCATTCAACTGGGTCTAGTCCTACATATTTAATGAGCTGCAACTTCGGTGTTGTTTGGGCATAGGCTAAGAGTCCGAGATAGCTCTCCATATTATAAATTATATATCTAGAATCCTAGGATCACAAATATTGACCTATCCTTACCTATAGTTTAGTGATCTTAGTTGAGCCATAAGGTGATCTTGGTATCAACGAGTACGTTCTTATTCCATTGGTAAGGACTCAGACAGTGGACTACTAGTATATAAAGAGACGTTAAGTAGTAAGTGAGTAAAGTCTTAATGAGCTAGGGTTAAGTAAGAGCACCATTATTAATCTCCTATAATAGATTATAATCACCGATTGCTTTCTTTATGCGGATGCGTCTAATTCTGACAGAATTAGCGTGTCTAGGTCTTAGGAAGAAGTACCGCCTAAGTCTAGGAATGATATGCCCTTCGAGATAAGTCAATCATTGCACTAATAAACAAACAATCATTTTATCAGATTATTCATGGTTGATATGTTTTCCTTACATTAGTTCTAGACCGTTCCTCTATCGTTTGTTTATCTTCTTGCGTGTGTTTATTGCTTTACTTGTTATCAAAACCATAGGTTAGATACACAATATAACAACCCGCAATTTTCATCAATGTAAATATCCATCTATTAAATTAGATGCACTGTAATATCCATCTTTTAAATTAGATGCACTGTAATATCCATCTATTATAAATATATCACCTTCTTACAGGGAATTTTTTTTGCTTTATCTCATTATGCAACGTAACTTGCATATCTAAAGTAAACGAGCTCACACAACCTCTATCAATGTCATCTATATCTATGTTTATATCATATAAACATCCTAATATGTCAAGTATATATCCAAATATCATTTTTACTAAGTACATTATCCATTTAACATATTTTTCAAAACGTTATATCAAAACAAGCATTAAACGTTAACGTTTATATCAAAACCCTAATTATATGTAATGTATACATATAAAATGAATATGTAAGCCTTCAAACATATGTACAAGTGTACAATGCATAATATTTGAATTATATTTTCCCTCTAAATCAATGTACAAGTCTTAAACACACAATGCACAAGCTAATCATGCCTAAAAACCTAATTAGGTCATTTAAGCTTCTAAACCATGTTTAAACTTAACACTTTAACACAAGATACAAGTACTTAATTCATGACTCTTAAACCCTAATATATCCATAATCTTAACCCTAATTCATATTTTAAAACCCTAAATCATAAAAACAAAACCCTAAACCATAAAAACAAAACCCTAAACCCTAATTTCACATTCAACTAAAAACTAAACTCTAAACCTAAAACTAAGCTCTAAACCTTAATCCTAAGCACTAATCTCAGTCCTAACACTAATCCCAAACCTTAATCTACCCTTAATCCTAACCTTAATCCACATTTTAAAACCCTAAACCCTAACTCGAAAGAAAAACCAACCCGACACCATTTTCTTTCCATTTTGACCCATTTTACACCCAAGCTAGCAACCAAGCACCTCAAGCAAGCACCCTAGCACCTCTATGACATCACCAAACAAGCAACCAAGTAGCTTACAAGTAGCTTGATCACCTCTTTGTCTCCCTTTTAGCCGTGGCCTCCAAAACACCTTCCAACACTTCATGGCTAGTTTCTAGCTTATAAGACTCACCGTAATAGCCCTCCTTAGTCACCTCAGCTAGATAGGACACTTATCAAACCCTTAGAAGTAAATAAAACTTAAGCACCAAGTGTTTTGATCCTATATATAGCCGAATTCCATACACCTTTCATTTCATCCCACACATCTCATCTCATACCCACAAATGGAAATCTAGCCTTCCATAGCAGCAATAGAAGATCAAGAGAAGTCCCTAAGCTCATAATAGAAGCCAAGAATCAAGAAAAACAAAGCCTTGAAGTCGTTACGAGGCGTACGAACCCGAAAACCTCATTTTGACCCATTTTAGCTCAAGTAATCCTAAGATCTTGTTCCATAAGCTTATATTCTGTAAAATAATGTTCATAATATGCTTAATATCATATATGAACTCTTGTTTGAAGCTTTGAATCCACAAACCCATGTGCTTTTGACAAAAACTCTAAAAACGACCCGTTTTGATTTTCTAGCTAACACATCCTTTTTTCTAAAATTTTGTTACGTTAAAACTTCTTATTTTAGCTTATTCTAATAAGCTATAACCTGCAAATATGAATTGAAATCTTAAAATAAGCTTGCATGGCTTTTTGGACTTGTTTTGCAAAAGATCCTTGCATAGGGGTATATATCGTAACTTTCTGAAATGTAAAACTAAAGGGGCTGAAAATATCATTTTCCTAAAGTTATAACTATGAGGGGTTGTTTTGCCAAATTCTAAAGTTAAAAGTTTAAATTATATATACTTAATATATAAAGGACTAAACTTGTAAAAGTTTATAAACCAGGGGTATATATTGCTAATTTTGTAAACTTATAAAATATTATATTTTTATAATAAGTATAAAAAAATATATAAATTATTCTAGCTTTTAAAGAAACTTAAAACTATAATGTATGGGGTTTTCATTTGGGTATACGCTTTGACGAGTTTGCTGGATTTACGATTTAAAGTGTCTTGGCTCCTCAAACGTTTACTACATGACCTCTGAATTATGATGGCCCGAACAGTGATACGATACTTCCATAATAAATCCAATCAAAGTGATATTTCATTATGACATAAAACATATTCAATCAAACTAAGACTTGACATATTACCCAGGTTGTGTGACGAAGTCGTTCCTTTTATTCCATATACTTTGCCATCAATCAAATTTCCCTATACTATTAAGGTGAGTTCATAATATAACACCTCGTGTTTTAGATCATTGTACGACATTATGTAATCCACTATTTATTTTTAGGGTTTTACGCGTTTGCTTTAAATCGTAACCGTTAAGTGAAATCGCGAAAACTAAAAATGATCATTCAATGTAAACGGGCATTAAACGATTAAATGTTTACATCAAGAAAGTGTTATATGATTATTTAGAGGATAATTATTAACATTGAACATTTTATTTTTATTGGTTACGTTAAGTGGTTACTTTTCACGATAAAGTACGTTTAGGCCTTCCCGGAAACACGTTAACTTATCTACGCTTCATCAAATACCCAAAAATTTTACCCAATACTTAAAGTTTATTTAAAACTTCAAGTATTTATCACTTTATACATATTCCTCATGAAATAATTCAAATCAAACTCTACCATGTGCAAGTTATACATTTTATTAAATCTATACTACATTATACTTCAAATAATATAATTATACACTAAGTAAAAGATCAAAAGATATTTCCAAGCCCTCCCCTAGCATGAGAACGTGTACATGTATGAGTAGGAAGCCAAGAGTCACCAATAAGCTTCACAAAATATCTTCATACATGCATCTTGCATCCACTTGAACCATGACTAGCCAAGTCTTATCCAAGATAAGCCCTAGTCATCTTTCTAAGAGTTCCAAGCCTTACCACCTTGCATACTTCTACTTGACATCAAAAATATCTCATATGATCTCCAAGAAGTATAAATAAACATACAAGAGTCATAGAAAACTCATACTCTTCTTTTTCTTAGCAAAAACAAATTCAAAAACACTCCCTTTCTCTCTTACAAAGCCCACTGCTCAAAACACCAATCAAACCAAATCCATAGTTTTATTTTCCATCATTATACAAGCATACACACATCATATTTAAGGTATAATAAGAAGGATTCAAGACTTGGTTAAGCATTTGCAAGCAAGGAAGCAAGAAAAGGAAATTAGGGTTTTATAAAAAGAATTAGGGTTTCATCTTATATTTACTAGCTAAGGGTTTAAATCACAAGGGTGTGATTGTTGTTCTTGCCTCTACTCATCCACACAAGGTTATTTAAAAACTTAATCATTTCATAACTTGTGATTTTATGTGTTCATATGTTCTATCTAGCTAAATCACCATTTAGGGTACTTTTGAATATGTGAAAGGGATTTTTACATATGATTAATGTTTTGTGAACTTATTTACATGTTATATGGATGGTAATATCATGTTAAAAGGAATGTATAAGTGTTTTAACATGTTGGTTAAGTATTAACATGTGTAAGTACAAATTAGGGTTTTTATGTTAACCTAATAAGTTACAAGTGAAAATGGTGTAAATAACATGTTAATCTTGTTATCTTAGAATCTCTTGGGCAAAACATGATCTAATGGACTTTATATATGTAAGACATAAGATATAAGTGTTGTAAAGTAGTTGTAACAAGGTGTTGAAGCTTAATGGTACAAAAATCAAGCTTAAAACAACAAACTTCAAACTTGCTATTTTGGTTCGAATTTGGTAACAACCATATTAGGTTTTATAAAGATAGTACATCTCATAAGGATTCCAAAATAATAAGAAACTCGAAAAACGGATTAATAACGAAGAAGATACACTAGTTACGAGTTTACGACGCTAAATACTTTATAAAACAAATTTTATAAAAATTACTATTCATGGCAGTAACTTATACTTTGTAAACATCAATAATATGATAAAACTTTCAATTACGAGAACGTGTTCGAAAGAATCGCTAAAAACGGAGTTATAACGAATAAGATACGAC
>BQNB010003467.1:82223-96995 GCA_026074375.1 Tanacetum coccineum | reverse complement strand
ATAACTCCTTTGTTATTGATCAAAAAAAATTATGATTCTTAAGGTTTTGGAATCCTAAAAATGAATACCTTCTGTGAAAAATAAAAAATTATTTTTATAAGATTTGAAAGTTGTAGAGTTTTTATAAAACTATTTTTATAAAAGCATATTTTATTAAAAACTCGTAAATTACGTAACTTCTTCGTTATAAATCGGATTTTCAAGTTCCATGCATATTTGGAATCCTCATGAGATGTAGTATTTTATAAAAATATAAAATAAACACTTTATATTTCGAATTAAAACAGAACCTTTAAGATTTTTACATAAATTGTGTTTAAAACTTGTTTTTATTACTTTTTGGCATGTGTGAATTATTACAAGTCCTCTAATATGATCAGTACACAACCTTGTGTATATTTATAGTCCTCTAATGTATAAGTCCAACAATATGTCCAAGAATCACAAGATCAACAAGTCTACATACTTATTTGTTCATAAATTTTAATAGGTAACTTTTATACCATTAATTTATATTTACTTGTTATAAATTAATCATCACTTGTACAATGTATATAATTGCTTTATAACATGATCATAACATCACTATATTACATGTGAAAGTATTTCAAACCATAAACAAGAATAGAAACCATTTTACATCTTATTATATTTCTTAGATGGTGATTTACTACATAGAGGATATATACACATAAAATCTTGAATGTAAAGAGTTTAAGAGTTTTATATGACCTTAATATGAAGTAGGATGATGAACAACAAGATCTAAACCCTAATTTAGATATTAAACCCAAGCTTCTAATACTTAGAAAACCCTAATTCCAATGAAACCCTAATCTTAAACCTTTCTTGCTTAACCCTTGTAAATACTAAACCAAGCCTTCAAACCTTCTTGTAATACCTTAGATATGATGTTAGATCACTTGTATGCTTGCTAGAATAAAAACTATGGATTATATAGGTGTATTTGTGTTTGGTCGTGGGTTAGGATGGAAGAACAAGAGAGATATGTGTTGTTTTCACTAAGGAATTTGTGTTGTCTGTTTTTCTTACTAGTTACAAGCCTTATATAATATAAAGACTAGTCAAGATTTCTTATAGAAAGTCTAAGACATGATGAGTAAAACATGGAAGTCTTTTGGTCAAGTTACTTGCCATAGTACTTAGTTTTAATGAGGTTCATGTTGTACAAGTTCAAGTTGGTTGATTGTGTGCTCTTGGTTCCCTAAAATGGGAAGCATCCCACGAAAATAAGGAGGGGGAATGGACTAGTTGATGTCTTAGATATTTTGATGCAATATTGAAGTATTTGTTGTAGTTTAAATGTGTAAAGGTTAAATGTAAATGTATAATTTGTAAAGTGTAAGTCCTAGTTGGTTTCTCTTATGTATAATTCGGCCCACATGAATAACATAGGTGAAGTTTTATAAAACTTTGGGTATTGGGTATAACAATGGGTATTTGTTGAAGCGTAGAAAAGTTTTGGTGGTTCCGGGTATGCCTAAATGTATTTTATCGCGAAACGTAAACACTTTACGTAACCAATAAAAATAAAATGTGCAAAGTTAATAATTATCCTCCAAATAATTACCTAACACTTGCTTGACGTAAATATTTAATTTTTTGATGCCCGTTTACGTTGAATGACAATTTTTAGCTTACGCGATTAAACTTAACGATTAAAATTAAAAGCAAACGCGTACAAGAATAAAAATAAATAGTGGAATAAATGACGTCGTACAATGACCTAAAACACATGGTGTTATACCCGATATCATCAAACAAACACGCTTTCGACTAGATGTTGAACCAAATAACGCCTTATTACGATAATTCTAAAAAATTCACCACATGATATAGTAAACACCTTCCAACACTTGTTTTAGTTTTGACGAAAGATGGAGGTTCTTAAACCAAACCAACCACTCCTCATATAAGGAAGTCTACAAAAAAAATGTAAATCCCGCTTGTTAGCAATCTTTCAAGAAATATATCTCACAATGGAGCAAGCAAAGAAGATATGACAAGATAATTTCACAACATTTTCACAATTCAGACATAAGATATAATCGAGTTCCATCCCTCTATGAGAAAGATTAAGACGAGTTGGTAGACTGTCTAACTTAACTCTCCAAGCATGAATATTTACTTTTTTTCGGGACAGCCTTGATCCAACGAGTTTTAGAAATAACGACCAAATCCCTCCATCTTTCATCATGGGAAGGCTAATACCTTCCACAATGGTTTTTGACTTTTTGATCGACTAATTTACGATTTTAATTAACGCCTCACAAACTCAAAACACGTACAACTCTTAATATATGAGGTTTTTATTTTGTGAAATGTCATTTTATGTGGCTGTAGTGTATAACATTTTTATCTAACAATGTTGGGCAAACACATCATTTCCTTTTAGATTGTTGTGTTTGTTGATGATGTATGTATGTAATGTTAATTTGTTACATACTATTTGGGTTTGTAAATGTTATTGTTTGGTTTTTGTAAATGGTTGTTTAACTGTTTTGAGTGTTTGGTTATGAAGAGATTACAGAGAATTATTTTTTGCTGAAAAAAGAGATTTTGGTATGGTTAATAAAGTAATCGTACCAACTACCACATATTGACTTTGTCATGGAGGTATTTAGGGTGCGTATCTTTGACAAATGTTGGCATCAAGGTTGCGCATCAGAGTTAAGATGTGTTGTTTGTTGGTTATTATGGGCCCTTAAAATGGGAATAAGCCCCTTATATTTGCTATATATTAATCCTTATCAATATGTCTTCTTTTTGAAAACATACATCTCATCATATGCTCAAGTGGAACCAATATTCATCCTTACCACTTATTCTCTTTTTATTTATTTTAATAATAATAAAATTCTGAATGTAAGTATTATATTGATTTAAAAAGTATAAAATATATAATTTTATTTTACTTTTTTTCTTAAAATTTAATTTTAAAACCTATTCCAAATTCAAATTCATCCTTAAAATTTAATCAAAACCCAAATCCAAATCATAATCTTAAACCTATCTACGAACCAAACGGGCCCTTAGTAAAGTTGTTTAATAAACCGTACAAAAAAACATTTCATATTTTGGAGCGCAGTTAGTACGTTTCAAAAATGGTACCAAAAGCTCTTACGAATTTGGTTTGTCACTAGAGCACCTTAGTTATCACTTAGAAAGTTAGAAATGGAACAAGTAACTTAGTGTCCATTTGGTAGGATGTAATGACATGTCAAATGAATGGAATAAACGATGTAATAGAATAAATAATGTAATGTAATAATTCATTACCTTTATTAATATTGTTTGGTTGATATAATAGGACGGAATGCAATCGATAAAAAAGACTAAAATGCCCATTGTTGATAGGAAGTTTATTTAATGTGGTTAATTAATGATGGAGTTTTTTGTAATTTTATTACATTACAAGACATAATGAAAAAAAAGGAAGGAACCCTACGGAATGAAAATGATGGTTTTTGGTGTAATGAGTCATTTCTTGTAATGAATCATTACATTTTATAATTGTAGACAAACAAGATTTTTTTTCATTCAATTATAATAACTGTTTCAATTTCAACTTTTATTACATCATACCAAACACTATGTTAGAGTCTTATGATGATAACTTAAAATAATAAGAAACTAATTAAATGTCGCTAAGTATATTAATTTGTATATTATAACACCCGTGTTTTTTAGGTCATATTTCGATCCTAGTTTATTTATTTTCTTTTATTTACTAGGAATGCGTGGTTACTTTCATATAAACCTTGTTAGTAAAATCGTGCGAGCATTAAACGTTACCGTTAAGCAAACCTAAATCTAATAGGACTTTACTTGAACCATTGTATTCGCCATCATTTTTTGTCTCTCGGCAAGGAATGTCGCATGGTCACGTTTACAATTTGAACATGTAGGAACCATTTTCTCTTTAACAATCAACACCAAACTTAACTTTTAAGGAAACTAAATAAAACCAAGTAAATAAAAATCTATGTAGTCCAACAAACTAGCAAATACTGATATTTTTCTCCTATACATTCATCTAGCCACATTTGAAAGTCTTATTAGATAAACTCATGATATCCTAACCCCTCTTTATCCTCTTAAAACCATCGGTTAAAAGCCCACACCCCTTTTTCCTTGTAAACCCACAAACCATGCGATATAAGTCTGCCTACTTTCCGGGTTTCTACTCCCAACATCTTGAATTCATTCAACCTTCAAACAGTACTCGACTTTAATTCACTGTGTAAGATGCTTTACCACAAATACATCAACACCAAACCGTGACTTCACATTTGACTAGTAAAACTTCCATACATGTGGGTGTAAATAAAGGGCACCTATCCTTCTTATATTCACAGCAAACACAACATCTAAACTCTGCCAATTACCCCTCATACAACCTTATTGTCTCCAGCAAAACCATACTCTCACTCTTGTCGCACATAAAAATAACAAAACACAAACACCCTAATTCGCCACTAGTGTTTCTCTTTCTGGTCGAAGCAAGCATGTTGGGTAGTGTCTTCGTGTTGTTATAAGTGCATTTGCGGGGCTTAAGTGGGTGGAACGATTATGGTTTGAGTGGTTGTCATGAATCATTAAGGGTTACACAGTTAGGGTTTCCTTTGGTTTGAAACTAGGGTTTCGTTGGTTCAAGCTTAAACACACTCTTTCTTTCCAAGTCCTTGTAAGTTCACGCCCTTACCCTTGTGTTTTTGTGAGGAATAATCCCTTGTTAATCATCTTTTAATTCTTATGCCTTAGTAGTGTGCTTAAAATCATTCTAAAAATAAAACCCGTTTCTATTGTTTTCTGATGTGAGTCGAACACCTATTAAAAACCCATAAAACTTAGTATCTGATTAATAAAGCTTGGGTACATGTTGTTAGTAAAGTGACTAATAAGTAGCAGGCTAAGTTATGCTAAGGTATCAAGTGTAAAACTCAGCCATAAATAGCTTAGACGCGTAGCATAGGTAAAAAGAAATCGTGTATATAATGTATGTGAAAAACGCAGCCCATCATGCTACTTTAAATGTATCATACGCCCTCTAGGCGTTAAGTCTTAAATCAAACTTTGATTTATTTTCAAAAGCAGAACGAGTAAGGTTTGTTATGTCCCCGGAATCACCGAATTTCGTCGAGTAAATATATAGTTATAAGGTCTCAAAGTTTGAGGTATAAATGTGCCATTTGCCTCTTTGTAACGCAGCCCTAATGGGTCGACTCTAAGCCTTGTTTTGACCCACTTAGACTTAGATATAGAGAAAACAAGTAGGGGCATTTTATAGTCAACATGGTATGTTGCATTTAGCAACTTGAATTATGAGAAATGGCTGAGAAACGAGCTCGCAAATTGAGGGCAAAGTCTGGCCTCCACAATCAACACACGCTGATGGTAGTCAACACGTGTTGATGGTAGAGCCTCGACACACGCCTACTTTAGCATCAGTTTCGACCCACATAACGACCTCTGCCCCCAAACCTTATAAAAGGTAAATTATAAAAGGCCTGACCTAGTTTTCAAAAGTGTTTTTACTTTGCCCTAACGTTAAGTAATGAAACCAGAATTTAATTATAAAATTTTGACCACGCAACACCACAAGCTGAAATGACACTATTATTTTTCTAAGTATTGAAACTGCCTTGCAACCCACGCGTGTTTAGCCCCATTTTTAACAACCTAAACGACGTTTTGAGACGAAGCTTAATTAACGAATATTGTAGACAACCCATCTGAGATTTCAAATATGTTTTCAGTTTTCTATATCTTCAAGTAACGAACCCGTAAACTAGTCATAAAACTCTAAGACGACTCATGTTAAAAACTTAGTAAAATATAAGTTTAACTCAAAAAGTAAACGTCAACGTTTCATCGAATTAATTAACGTACTTAGAGACCAAACTAAGGGTTGACCTAAACTAATAATTTAAAGTATGTGCGACCTAGTTTCTTAAATGTCCTAAGTCATAAATTATATACTTACAGTTTGACCACGTTGACCCGATAAAGTTGACTATTTTAAAATGAGAAAAATTGTTTTCCAATATCATTAATTCAAGTATATTCAAGCACACACTAGGGACAAGAATTTGCAAGTAATTATATTATTACTTTTCCGTTTAGTGAATATGTATTATTTATTCATAGGTTGCGGATAAAGTCTTTTGCATCATTTTTAGTGCCACTACCTTGCTTCTACATTATCAATACTCAATGTGAGTTTATAGCCCTATGTTTTACTATATCAATGATTTATAACTTTTGGGGTGAGAAACATGCTTTGTTTTTACAAATTGGATGTGAGTGTACATTTTACCATGATTACGTGTTTGCCTAAGTAGCGATAACCCTTTGAGCCCATTATCATGAACTGTCAATTACTTTGTGTGAGTGCGAATGTTATAAATAGATCTATTGGGGTTGACATCCCCATCCGGGTGAGTAGCTCTTACTGGTGTCACGGAGTGAACCAACGGATGTATACCATGTCGGATTCGGATGTTGCGGGTTAGAACATCATCACGGGCAATGTGGCAATATTTATATTGCATTCATACATGTCGAGCTTCGGTGTCATGAGCTTAGGGAAACGTAATTACATTTGTGATGTTTGCATATGTTGCATTATCATACACTTGAAATCTTACGGTCCTACATTTCATTTACATAAACCTATGAATTCACCAACTTTATGTTGACGTTTTAAGCATGTTTTTCTCAGGTCAATGATGCACGAGGTGCACAAGATACATTGGGATAGTCTTTTGGGTGTCATGCATAAAGATTTGGAGTCATTATATTTCGGGACGATTGTTATGATCTAGAATCTTTATTTCAAATGTTGAACTATTTAAGCCTTCGTGCTTTGTATCAAACAATTTCAATAAATCCAATGTATCGTATTTTAAACGACTCTTTTTGAGGTCGTTCTCATATCTTGTGCTATTGATCTGTAATGTAACGCTCCCGGATACACATTATTCCGCTGCGACCCAATTTGGGGGTGTTACAGAGTGGTATCAGAGCCAAGGTTATAGAGAACCAGGTCAAATGTTTTTACTTGGACTATAACCGTTTTCAAACATTGCATCATACAAAAGGTTTTCACGGGACATACATATACTAGTTGTTTGCATTAGTAATTGTACTAGATGCATACATGACATACACTATCGAGTTGCATTAGTTGGTTATACTAGATGCTTACATGATTCATATACGTGTTCATATTATACTACGTATATTACTATAAGGGTCTTAAATATATACACATATATATGCTTACATTCCCTTACGCATACTCTACAATTATTTATATAAGGGTTATTTATATAAATACTAGAACAATTCTCAAAACATTACGAATAACACAATGGTCTAAAACTCATACTCAACCTCAACACATTATTTCACAACATTTCACTTTTGAAACACGACTTTTGGAATGGAACAAATTTTAAATTATTACTCTGTGATTTTGAAGAATCATGCCTCCTAGAAGAGCTCCAGTTGCCAGAAGAGCTCCAGTTGCTAGAAGGGCCCCATCTGCTAGAACCGCCAACAATCCTGCTAGAAATGCTAGCACTACTACTGATGCACCAATGAGTGCTGCTGCCATCAATCAGCTAATCGAAACACGAGTCGCTGAAGCACTCGCAAATCAAGAACAACTAAGGAACAACGGTGTGAATGGCGATGGTAGCCAAAATTCAAGATCAGGAACTGAAAGACCTACTCGCACTCCTCGAGAGTGTACTTTCAAGGACTTCTTGAACTGTCAACCCCTTACTTTTAAGGGTACTAAAGGAGTTGTTGGTCTAACTTAGACCCTTCTGATGTACCTGTTGTCGACCATGTTCCTTCAGCAGAGGATACAGAGGCACTTGAGGCTGATGAGCCCGTACCTACACCACCATCACCCCCAGCATATCGTACAACTGCTAGGATATCTATCCGACCAGAGGCACCTATACTATTGCCACCTCAGGAGGAGGTCGAGAGACTCCTTGCCTTACCTACATCACCACCATCACCACTGATCTCATTATCACCACCCACTGCAGAGGAAGGCCTTGCTCGGTGTTTAGCTGCACCCACACTTCCATCATCACCACTTCCTAGATTACCTCACCCATATGGTAGCCCTAACCATGTGCTGTGCACCCCTAGGATTTAAACGCTGCCCCATGGGTATGATTGAAAGCTCCTCCACCATTCACCACCACCCGTACCCGCATCATTACCACTACCATCACCTCCACTATACCCATACCATTATCACCACTACCACCACTACCAGACTTATTGTTCTTACCATCAGTCGGCCGCAAGGAGGATATTCCTGAGGCCGAACTACCACCTCGTAAGAGGTTATGTCTTACTACTCCTTTATCGAGATATGAGGTGGGGGAGAGTTCGACTGCTGTCCCTAGACCTATTGGAGGTCATAGGGTAGATTATGGGTTTATCGGTACTATGGAGGCCGAAGCCAGATGATAGAGAGCCGAGGCAGTCGGCTATAGGATCAGAGATACTTGGGTAGACCCGAGAGAGACTATCGAGGAGGTTGCACCAGTGACCCTCGAGGGAGTCAACACTAGGGTGACTGAGCTTACTGCAGTTCAAGAGCAGGACACTCAGGACATTTATGCTGTGATCAAGGATGTCCAGGATAGGCAGACTCAGATATTTCAGAGTGTTGAGGCATTGGTCGATGATAGGCATTACCACTATGAGACTGCCCGACTCTTAGATCAGGAGGCTCTAGTCTCTCGAGAGGCTTGGGCACACTCTATGGGACTTAGTTCGGCTATCCACTATGAGCTTCAGGGATACAGGACCCACGCTTGGACGCAGGATCACCGTATGGATGTGCATGATTCGTTGATAGCAGCCCTGACCGCACAGGTTTCATCACTGCAGGGACATTTAGCGACGGCTCTAGGCGAGATTCGAGCACTTCAGGCTAGAGAGCAGGCTCGTGCAGATGCCCCCGAGGGCACCGGTAGTAGTTCCTAGGTTTAGTTTCATTTGTTCAAAGCTAAATTTTGTAGCGGGCTAATGTATTACTGGGTTTTATTCCCAGCTCGCCCGGAGTTGGATTGTATTTTTATTTCTTGTATCAGAAAATCATGTATATTTCACAGTTATATATGATGTGTCTGTTCTATCTCATGTCGATCTTAATTTTTTATGTGTTGTGATCCAGTCATGTGTTATATCACTGTGTGTGTGACGTGATCTTGTTATATATATAGCGTGTTGTATTATGTTATGTCGGTCTCAATTCTGTTATGTGTTGTGATCCCAGTCATGTTATATAATCACTGTGTGATGTGATCTTGTTATATATATGTTGTACCCATGTCATGTTGTGAAGTTTAATGACAAACTTTACGTGTTTTATTCTTGTTGTGATTTAGACCAATATGCACAAGGAGATCATCTGCTACTGCAGGGTGTGCTGCTACTGCAAGGGACTACTGCTGGTTTCTGCTGCGGTGTTTGTTCCCTATGCAGCTGCTGATGTTGAACAGTAATCGAAGAAGAGTGTCTGCGGCACTTGCAAAATCATGGAAAACTCTTCGAAACAAAATATTGGTTCTATGGCGACGAAAGCCACAATTTGGCATTGGTAACAGAGGAATACCATACTCTGCGATGAGTGTAATACAAAGCATTTCCTGCAACTGTCATCACTACATTACGGGTTATACTGAAAGGGGCGAACCCCCCCCCCCCCCCCCCCCAAACACACTAGGGACGTAAATGAATGCCTCCGGTTTGAAAAGGATGGAATCAGTGTTCCACGTAAGCAACTGTGTTGTGGAAAACCAAGTTAAGTTTGCCACATGTACTTTCATTGGAAATGTCCTTACATGGTGGAACTCCCACATGAAGGCTGTTACTCAAGATGTTGCTTATGCTATGGACTAGAAGACATTGAAGAAGATGATGACAACCAAATACTACCCGAGGGGTGAAATCAAAAAGTTGGAAATTGAACTCTGGAACCTAAAGGTAAAAGGTACTAATATTTCGAGCTACACCTTTGCGTTTCAAGAGCTTGCATTGATGTTGTGGACGAATGTTTTTTTTTTTTTTCCCCGGGGAATCGGTGGAAGTTGGAGAGATGTTGTGGACTTCCTGACATGATTCGGGGAAATGTGATGTCATACCAACCCCAGACAATGGAAAAAACAATTGAGTTTGCCAATGATCAGATGGACCAAAAAATCTCACAGATTCTGAAAGGCAAGTCTGAATAGAGAGAAGATGGGAGTTATAATGCTGGGAACCAATAGGAGGCAACCAACAACACCAAAACAAGAGACAAATACAATGGGGAGCTTACATGCTGGGACTGGATTGAGAGAGGGAGTCACTGGGATTCAGTGCCTTCGTGTACAAAATGCACTATCAACCACCAAGGGCCATGTGTCCCAGGTGTAACATAATGCAAGAAGATCAGCATTTGGCTCGTGACTTTAGGAGTTCCGAGTCCAAAACACTAATTAATAACAATCGTTGGGGATGGGAACTCCGGACCAACTACAAAATGTCTGTTTACTTGCTATGGTGTGGGGTGTTCAGGGGGCACATCAAGAGGGACTGCTCTACAGTGAAGGAATGGAAAATGTGGTTACTCAATGTATGGGAAAAACAATGCACAGCCAAGGTTGTATCGTGGTGGGCAATGCGGGAACAAACCCGAACTCTAACGTCGTTTACGGGGTACGTTCCTACTAAATGACGCCTATGTTCTATCTCTTTGATATGGTGCGATAGAAGTTTTGTACTCACACATTTAGCTCTTTGATTGATATCCCACCCCTACGCTAGGACCATTATTTCGATGTTGAGTAGCCGACGGAAAATAATCGGGATATCAACACTATATTCGGGGTTGTACGTAAAACTTCTTGAACATTCATTCAAACATCAACTTAATGCCCGTAGAACTTGGTGCTTGACGTTTAATCGGTTGGATTGGTTACCAAAGGACCACGCCGTCATTGATTGTTGCCGAGAAGATCGTTCGTATCCCTAGGGGAAATGAAACCTTAATTCTTCCGATGGGGACGGGAGCAATAGGGAAACGGGTGAACTCGTCTGGAAACATCATTTCATGCACTAAAATCATAAATATTGTTGACAGGGGACACCATGTCTTTTTAGCCAATATTACATCAAAGGAGACTAAAGACAGGTCAGGGGAGAAGCGACTTGAGGACGTACCGATCATTCGAGATTTTCCTGAGGTATTTCCTGAAGAATTGTCGGCTCTTCCACCGACTCGACAAGTGGAATTTCAAATTGATTTTATGCCTGGTGCTGCACCTATAGCACGAGCACCGTATCGATTGGCTCCTTCCGAAATGAAAGAATTGTCAGAGTTGTAACATTCCGTATTTCAAGGTCCTTTATTTACCCCGAGCTTTATTCTATTTTCATTTTTTAAGCGAGTTATAAATTTTTATGTTTACCCGACCCCCGGATTTAGTAAGAATTTTTCCTGTTTTTTAGTCTTTGGTTGGAGCCGTAATTAGGAATCTAATTCCGTCTATCGCTCGTAAGTGATTAATAATCCCATATTATTCCCAATGATTATAATCTCATCATTTACATTCGTTATGATTCGCGTTTCCAAAAAATTCTTGCAAAAAACTCGCGGTTTCTACCCTCTAATAAACCTTACTTTTTTTACTATACTTACATCTTACACTTTAATTTAAACTCTTATAACATGAATAAAAAAAAAAAAAAGTATGCTTCCCATCTCCCAAGGCCCATGGCCGGTTCTACAAGTTTACACACAACACCATATTCCTTTTTTCTATAAACCTCATAATTCCACTTCATTTCTCCATAACATGCAATAGTCCCTTCACTTCACCATTTCAAAAAGAAAGCTTTTCTCCCCTTTTTCTTGGTCATTTCTGCCGAAATTCAAACACCACACCATCACCATCTCACAAATTCAATCAACTCATTTTAGGCATCTTAACACCATCCTAAAGGCCCTTGTAAAGTTTGGTGAAGATTCATGAAGTTTTGAAGGTTCTAGGGCTTGTTTTCTTGTCATTCTTGAAGATCTTTCATTGGGAAATTATTGGGGTGATTATTGGAGTTAATATAAGGTCTACAATATGTTAAACTTCTGATTTGGTTGTGCATTGGTTCGGATTAAACATCATTACACAAGAAGTGTTTGTGTTTTAGTCCATTTCTAGCCCTAATCAAACCTTAGTAAGGCTTTCTCTTTATTTTAATCTCTATTTCGTTTTTTTTTATCAATTATAAAAGTGATATATGCTGTAAATATTATGTTTTTATGTATGTTCATAAGTCTAATAATTAGTTATGGCATTGTGCTAGGTTTAGATGATATAAATTGATGATTGTATTGAGTTTAAAAAGAGGTTCATGAAACTGTTTTTATTTCAGTAGCTAAACAGGTTGAATACGAATTATTTTTGCAAATGAGGCATCTGGGAAATTTGATAATGATGTTGGTATATGTCTAAGGTTCATGTGGTTAATTGGATGGAGCCGTATCTCCTCCGGATGAGTGAGATACGGCCGATTTACTAAAACTTGTCACTTTTTGGTAATCAGTTGGAAAACGGGTATAACTCCAAAATTTTGCACTAACTTTCTAAAAGCCAAAGTTGCTACCTGGAGAGGACACTTGGAGCTATCATCTCCAAGTGGTCTCACCTTTATAGCATAAATAGATTATGATTTATGATCATTTTAGTGGAGTAGAAAAATTCAGAAAATAAACTGTTTTGACATTGAAGGGTAAAATGGTAATTTCACCTGGTATTTTTGACCCCCTGGACAGTGGGGCCTGGATTTCTAAAAAGTAGACTCAAAGTGCTTTCTGTAGGCGAAAACCTCATGTCCGTACGAATTACGGATATTGATTTATGACTCAATCAAGTTGGATGATTTCAGAATTTTTGTAAATAAAAGTTACTAGACGTAAAACCAAATCGGGTAATTTTGTGTGAGTTGATGGGTAAAGGGTAAAATAGAAATGGGGTATAAATGGAATGTTAATACAGATTAGGACACTACATTTTAGCAAAATTTGGTCAATAAAAATTAGAGTGCAATGCCATGCTAGATCGGACATAAGTAAACTTTTAAAAAGTCATCATTTGATTTCATCTTTTCTCGCGTAAGTATTAGATTGTTTTTCTAAGTCGCGCCTTTTATTTTAGGTCGCTCTTAGGAGTGTTTGTCTTACTTCAGCTCCTATATTACTTGATATTACCGTTCGCTCAAGGTGAGTTCATAGCCTCGCCTTTCAACTTTTAACTGTATTTATAAAACCCCGCGAGGGAGATACATGCTTGTTTTATAAACTGAGCACAAGAACTTTATGGTATGCTGGACCCGAATATGATATAAATTGCATGAGTAGCTATTGCCAAAAGACCTCACATCATGAACTGTTAATTGCCTATAATGGGTAAGCGCTAGTACAAATAAATAGATCTATTGGGTTTGACAGCCCTGTCCGGGGGTATGAATCGAATCCTTTCGAGCACCCAGTCAACGGACAATTTGTATTTAGAATTTAGGTATAAGGCAATAATACCTAGTTATGAGGCAACGTGATTTACATACAAGATATGTGTTAACGTCAAGGCTTCGGTGTCATGAGCTTATTGCAATAGAAACTTGAATAATGGCTTGTCCGTACAACAAGTCACACGATGAACAAAAACTTGTGTTCTCTTTTAACTCTTACAAACTCTATGGATTCACTCAACATTATTGTTGACTTTTAAGCATGTTTTATCTCAGGTAACCAAGGGTGAAGGTCGCTATGTACGAGGAGTCTGCGCTAAAGTTTTAAGAACTTGTATTTTGTTCCATTTTATAAAACTTATTATCCATGTCTTTTTTTTCAAAACTTATGTTATGAATTTGGTAACGTTTCTGTGGGACGTATGTTGTTTACTCTGAAACTTCTTTAAATGGAACAATGTTTTTTAAACGCCTCTTTTTGAGTCGTTTTCTATATCCTTGTGTAATTGTGCTATGACTTAACACCCAATTGTTGTATATTCCGCTGCGTGAACTTTGGGGGTGTTAAAAATAAATTGGTACCAAGTATGACCAGATGGTCCTACTGGTACCAATGGTTTGTGTGTGTTTAAGGTGAGACGGGCGGGTGTTAAAGAGGAGGTCACAAGTTCAAAACTTGTGGCCTCTTCTTTTTAAAAAACATTTTTTTAATTTCTTTTTGCAAAATTGTAAAACAGACAAATATAAGAAACTTTAAAAAAGTGACTTTTTACATGTCTTATAAATAAGCTGGAAAATAAGATACTTAAGTAACAGAACATGGTTTTTACTCTAAGGGTAAATTAGCTTAAACTGTTAGGCAATTGTAAGCACTAATAAGCTAACACAAAGGCAAAAAAGCTAAGAAAGGCCCTATACTACTCCTAATAAGCAAGTTTAAACACAAATAAGCAAAAAAGATAAGCTAGAAATGACAGAAGCTATAAAAGATTTTTAAACTTAAAAATGTTAAGCTACAAATGCAAATAAGCTTAAATAAGTTCTACCCTAAGTACAAAAAGCTAAAATAAGCACTAACTAACCTAATAAGCAAGATAAATAAAAATAAGCAAAGGACAATAAGCAGAAAAGCTAAAAAGAGCCAAATAAGCAAAATGGGCACAAACTGTTAACAACTGCCTAAGGGACCAACTTTGAGCTTATTTT
>BQNB010003467.1:0-81954 GCA_026074375.1 Tanacetum coccineum | reverse complement strand
TTGGTTTGTTATAAAATAAAGTGTTGGGCTTAAATGGATTAAAGGCTTTTAGGGTTTTTATAAATGGATAGTGGGCTGACCCGGGCCCACTAGATGGGTACGGGTGGGCCCACTTTTGACAATTAGGTTTTTTTGGGTTCGGTTTTTTGATGCCATTTCCAAAGCCGTATCACGGGGTTGACTTTGACTTCGTCTTGACTTCAATAAATGCACAAACGTTGTCGAGTCGATCCGGAAATGTTCGTATTAGCTCCGTTTTAAATCCTTTTGTACCTTTGACCTCGGTTTTTCCCGCTCTTTTCAAATCCGTGCTCGGTTTTGTCCGTTTTTGCTTCGATTTTTGTGCTTTTCTTAGATATCCGTTCCTGCACAACACAAATAGCAAAACAAGCATATATTTGGCATTTTAAGTCCGTTTTTAGTCATTTAGGCTCGTTTTTAAAGGTAAAAAGTATGTGTATTTAAACACATACCATTGGTCCATTTTCTGAGGTGTTCACCTGGTTGATTGACTGAGTGCACATTAGTTGGAATAACATCCCTTGAAGAGGATTCTTCAGAATTTGGTTCTAGAATTGGAACACCAAAGAAGGGATCATTATCTAGATGTGCAACTTCAATATCATTAAAATGTTCTTCAACACTGGAAGGTATAACTGAAGATTGTGTTTCTTGAGGGGTTTAAGAAGTACTTGGATATGGTGCATCTTGATCAATTGTAGTTGAGGAAGGTGTACCGGTTGAATCAGCAGGTTATGGAGCAACAACTGCAGGAACTAGAGAAGCAACACTAGGTGGAGGACTAAAGTATTCATCAAACATCAGTTGAAACAAAATATCCTAGTCCTTCATTTTTGGTGGTACATTCGATGTTAAAGAAGGACGATTTGGCACGAGTCTTGAACTGATTGTTCCAGGAGTCAAGAGTTGAGGCCCAGGTTCTGAACTAAATTTTTCAGAAGCAATCATTATCAGCTCATTAAATTCAACATGAATAGTTTCAATGATTAGACGAGTCCTCTTGTTGTAGATTCGATAAGCCTTCTTTGCAAGAGAATAACTGACAAGGATTCCAATATCTAATTTAGGTTTCAACTTGTCAAGATCTTCACTGTCATTAGTGGGGTAACATAGAGCACCGAAGACATGAAGATAAGATAAGTCGGGTTTCCTGTCATGGAGAAGTTTATACTATGTTTTGTTGTGATGTTTACGGATTAATGATCAGTTTTGAGTATAGCAAGATGTCGCAAATGCCTTTGCCTAGAGAAATAACAGAGCTTTAGAAAATATCAACATGGTTCGTGCAGCTTCCACTAAATTTTAGTTTCATCTTTTGACAATGCCGTTCTGTTGTGAAGAGTGAGAAACGAATGTTTGGTGTGAAATCCTGACATCTTCATAGTACGCTTTCAGGGTTTGATTAACAAACTCTGTGCCATTATCTGTTCTAATATTTTGGACTGTCGCATTGAGACGAACTTGAATCATTTTGAGAAATTTAATTACGAACTTTGGAACTTCATCCTTCGATCGTAGAAATTTGACCCAAGTAAACTGAGAGTAATCATCAACATTAACCAATATGTATTTCTGCCCATTGATACTTTGAATCCTCATTAGCCCACAAAGGTCCATGTGTAACAAATAAAGTCTTTCTCGAATAGAGTCTTCAACTTTGGGTTTGTGGGTGTGTTTCTTGCTTTTCCCTAGAGCACAGGCGGAACATAAGTGATCCTTCTGAAACTTTAATTTGGGTAGCCCCTGGACCAGTCCTTATTTGGCTAATGAAGTGATAGACTCAAAGTTTAGATGAGATAACCTTCGATGCCATAACCAAGACTTGGTCTTTGAAGTTTTAGACAAGAGGAAAATGGGAGAGGATAGCATCGTATCTTCCAGAGACAAAGTGTATAAGTTTGAGCCCCTTGATCCCTTGAGTAAATCAACACCTTCTAAGTCACGAATGTAGCAGGTGTGTTTACGAAAAGCGACTTTGAGATCTGAATCACAAAATTGGCCAATAAAAATAAGTTGCGTCCTAACCCTTCCACATGGTAAACCTGATAAATCATAACATTTTCCATCTGATAGTCGCCATAGCCCATTATCTTTACAATCTGATCGTTACCAAATCTGACAATACCCAAAAATTTATGAATTGTGACAAAGTTGATGAGCTAGGAGCGGTTCCAGTCATATGTTTGGAGCATCCGGAGTCCAAATACCAGAGAAGAATTTAGAGAACCTGAAATCAACAAGAGAAGAAGATGGAACATCTAAAGCATTGGATCCCCGAGATTGATTGGGTTCCGAGTTGTTAGAAATCCTAGATTCTACAATCTTAGATTTTCTACTCGAACCTACATATTTTGTTGCTTTGGGTCTCCTGCTATAAACCTTAACTTCTGGATTTTGTGTAATTACTGATTTTGAAGTGGTTTCCTTAAGAGGCACTACTTTAGTGGAGGTTATCCTAGTTAAAGGGCACCTATTTCCAACTATAGTGAAGGTTCGTCCTGTAGGTTTCCACCTATATCCAATATCAGTGAACACTTTACCAGTTAGTTTCCAAATGTTCTTCTTTTTGCTACTCTTAGCGAATTTAATAGATTTAGATTTGACACGAGCATTCACGTCATTAATATAAACAGGAACACATGAATCATGGATAGCATCAAACATACATTCATTGCAGGTAGTACATATTAATTCAGAATTCGCATTTAGCATAGAATGCTTAACATTTGCATTACAAGGAGTGTTAGAAACACAATTCAGAGTGTTAGAAACACGATTCATATTATTAAAACTAGACTTAATGATCCTAGGTTTGTCTTCTACTTTATTGTTCATCTTGTTGCTACTTGAAGTTCGCGAGATCTTATTTTTCTTGGTATTGCTTCTAGCCTGTGATCCGCTAGCTTCAGTAGAACAACTTACACATGTAGAAGGTAACACAAAATTGTTAGTGGTCTGTTTTTCTTATGTGGTAACCTGTTCTTGTGTTTTATCTTTTGATGTTTCACATCGGTCTGCAAACCTAACTTTCCTAGTTCTGTTCAATGGTGTGATTGCAACCGATTTCTCACTAGGTTTGGTTAAACTAGGGCATGTAGCTGTCACATAAACTAGCACTACTGAATTCATTTAGCATACTTACAGGCAGAGTCTAAATCATTGTCTAAAGGTCTGAGCGCTCTAGCGTGTTTGACTAATTCCCAAAGAGTGTCAGCATTTTCTTGAGTGTGCTTAATATAGTCTATATGTGCATCCCTGTTTTTCAATAATTTAGGAGATAGAGGATCTAAATCTGGCCTAAACATTCTTGGAGAAATAACCTTGGCATCAGTCGATTGGACATCCTTGTCAATCATATTTTTGCCTTTTAAATTCTCAATGTGTTTCTTTAATTTAGCAATTGAGACATCTTTAGCTTGCCATTCATTAATATGGAAAAATTCTTGAATTTTAGGAGCATTTTAATTGTTTAATGGTCTGTTATTTAGAAAACCCTCTTTTTGATGTTGTAATTTAAGTTCAAGATTAGCACTACGATTTTTAAGGCGTGAACATCTGAGTAAAATTTCATCAAAAATTTTCTTTTCAACCATCTGTTCCTTTTTGGAAAGATCAGCCTTAAGCACTAGATTCTCTTTGTATTCATCAATATAATCCTGCTCCGTTTTATGATAATTATTGAGGGTAGCAAGAGAATTTACACATATGTGAACTATATCTTGAGATAAGAGAAGTTTAAATAGTGATCATTTTTCTGTATCAACCACTCACTTTCAAGATTAGCATTCACAACACATTTATTATTAACAGTAACACATTGACAAGTACAAAATTAGCATACATCACAATATTCATAATATCTTGACTGATAATTTGTTCCAAGAGTTGATCATTATCAAGAAAAAGTTCTTTCTTTTGAATATCAAAATATTTCTTGTCTACAGAACACTATTCAACAGCAGCTTCCATTTGGTTAAAGACAATTTTCACTCATTAAGTTCATTATGAAGACCATTATCAAAATATTTAAATAATGCTCGTAAAGAATTTATAAATGGAATTACTTCTTTAAAGAAAAGCTTTTTGGTATGTTTAAAACCCTATGGACCCTCACTTATTGCTTCATGTGTGGTTCTTACTTTCACCACCTTGTTAAAACTGGCAAGTTGATTTTTTAGTTTTTGAAAACTTATCTTAACCATACTTACTTTTGCGAGTTCATTAGGAGCCTCCGTTCTAACAGGTGTATTTTGAACAACAGGTTGTTCAGAAATATATTGAAATCGGTAACCAGAAAGCTTGTTCTGCAGACAGTTCTTTTTGTGGAACAATCTGTTTTTCAAAATCTTTAGACAATTTATTCAACTCGGAATAATCAATTAGAGAAATATTAACTTTCTTCTCTTTCAAAATTGGATCATTTTATTTATCAATCATTTTTATCGACACTCTTCAGCTAAACTCAGTGTCTCTTCAGAATCAACCATAGAAATCACATCATGTTTCTTAGATATAACACTACCATCTTACAATGTTTGGCTTAATCCACTGAGCTTTCTTAAGATAAAACAGATTTTGATAACCAAGAGCTTATTTGTGAGTGTCATCATAAAAAACTTGTGGTTTTGTTAGCATATGCACAGTTTACGCAGATTGGCCCACTTTATAAAAAATATTGTACAGTTCCTTTATCTTCTTTTCTAAATCAATTTCCTTTTCTATGTACTACCTCCGTCCCACATTAAGTGTCCAGTTTGACCTTTTTAAGTCATTTTTCTTCAACTTTGACCTTAATTATTTCTTTTTATGTTATATGATGCTTGATGCAAAACATATGAATTGATAGAGTTTTGAATGTGTTTTTCATTGGTATAATTTTTATTAAGTATTATATAAAACAAATAAAAATATTTACGGTCAAAGTTGATGAAAAAAGACTTCAAAAAGTCAAACTGGACACTTAATATGGGACGGATGGAGTATTTGTTTTCTTTTTCTTCGGATTCCATTTTGAAAACAGTAAATGTTTGCAATAACGATTCCTTTTCCTTGACATTTTTAGAAAGAGTTTGTTTAAGTGAGTCAATCTCCTGTTCTAAGGCAGCAAACTTTGCATTCCTATTCCGAATCATGTCATCCATTTGTGAATCAATAAATTTTTCATGACTGCTCAAATCAACATTAAGTTTTTGTTCAAATATTTTGACTCGTTCCTTATATCTTTCAAGCTCAGCGGATAAGGATTCAGTAACGATTTTGTTTTCTTGATTAACCTTATCCCAATTAGTTACTTGATTAGACATTTGTTCAAACATAGACATTATCATAGCATCTTGAGGTGCAGAAGAATTTGTTAGCCTTAAAATATGTCGACTTATACGGAATTACATTAGTTTAATATAGTCGTGTCAGATATGTTACTATGAAATTGTTCATGTTAGCTACTGAGGCGACACATAGGACTTTATTTCCCCCTCCTTACTTCACAATGGATGGGTTGGTGTGGATTCATTGTGTAACATCTCATAAGGGGGGTGTTTCTCTCTTCCTAACACACACACATCTTCTTTTTTTCTCTCTACTCTAATAATATGGCTACTTATTTTTTATCCTCCCTAACCTCTGGATCGTTGTTATGACGTGAATCATTATGGGTAACAATTGGCATCAGAGCCTAGGAGGAATTCGTGTTTGTGGTTTGCTTATTATTGGTGTTTTCGTGGCTTATTTATAAGCAAAAAGCCCATGGATTTGTTTGGTTTTTGCTTATGTGGTTCAAAAGCTTGGAGCTTTCTTTCTTCTATTGTTTCAATCTTGTTGTTCCATAGTTTTCATAACTTTTTGGCAACTAAAAAGTTTATAAAAGCTTATTTGAAGCTTTTTGGGTTTTTGGCTTAAAATAAAGAGGTGTTTGGTTTTCGCTTATTTGTTAAAAAAGCTTGGAGCTTTTGATAAAACAACCATTTATTTACCTATAAGAATATATTTCGTGTCATATTTGATGCTTAAACTGCTTATTTAAAGTGCTTTTTCTGGGTTTGGGTTTGAATACTATAAAATAAGAGTTTTTTATGAACACTGTGGAATTGGGATGAAGGCTGCGGAATAAGACTTGAAGACTGCGGTTTATGCAAATATGTGGTTCTGCGGTTTATGTTTTCTCTATTTCTGCGGTTTATGTCTTACAGGGGTTACTAATTCTGCGATTTATGTCTTTCTGTGGAATAAGACTCTGCTTAAAATTTTCCAATCCTACGGAATAAGTCAAAAACTCATCCTGCAGAATATGCACTGATTCGCGCATCAGTGACTGAATTTGGGAATATGCTAATCATGTCAATCAAAACAAACACCAAAGCAAACACAACACTTGATACTAAAATGAGCACTAAAGATTCACTAAAATGTCAAAAGGCTATGGATTTAGATTTTAATGTCAAGTGATCACGAAGTGTATTTGGTATCACTTATTTGAGATTGAAGTGGGTTTCATGAAGGCGTCTACTTATTTCATCATCGAGACTTCCTTTACTTTCTACCTCATTTCTTAAAACCCCCTTTATTGATTGAGGACTTGCTTGAACGTTCATGTTTAAGATTAAGACTTGATCTATCTAGTTATACCTGATGTAAGGAGTTACATTGTAGTACTCACAGTGTATAGCTATCAATTAAAGGAGTTATGTTATAGTGATTAGTGTCATACGCAGATGCAGATGTGGATAGTATCAAGAGGTGTTGTAATTTTTATATACTTTTGATGTTGGGTATATGATACTTAGAGATTTGCCTCTGCACCGTTCTTCAATCTACAACAGCGCAAGCTTAAGTAACAAATTTAGAGGATCCTACTTCATTTTCAAGTTTGGTATATCGGGTTTACTTCACTAAGTGATCACAGCGATAGCCGACAGAATGGGAGGTTGGTAAGTTAGCCAGAGAGTTTAAAGGTTGAGATGTAATCAGCAATTTTCACGGGATATTTGAAGGTACAGAATGTCAATGGTACTTCACAGTCTAAGTAAAATCTTTCAAAGTTCTTTGATGTCATTCATAACTTTTCAAGATGTTTGCTTATGACAAGAACTTCTCGAGTATATGAGCGTACACATCAATGATGCTTCCGAGAGTTCAAAACCATCATGGGGGAAAACATATACTTTGATACTTTGATGTAATCAGGTCAACTTCCAGGGGGAAGTAGTGTATTCTACTTCACTTAGTATGGTTTGTGAAGTATTCTGCATACGTTAGAAGAACTGTTGCTGGTTTCTTGCATGCTCCCCTGAATGGATATTCACCAAGACCAAATTTCATGTATAGTATAGAAGCAGTATTAGTTAGTGTGGTTGGCTGATCCTTTTACAAAATTCCATTGTGCACTTTAAATGTCAATGTTAGAGGATCGTTCAAGCTACATCAAAGTTTTAGAATCTGCTCAAGATACGAATGTTGGTTTGGAGGGAAGCTGATTCAAAAACTTTGCCAAAAAGGAGTCTATGCAGAAAGCTTTTCAAGACATGTTGCATGAATTGGGGATAAGATAATCCAACTCATGCAAACTACAATGTTTTCAGAACAAGTAAAGACACAGAAGATCCAAGCTGGAGTACAAGTATCAAGACTAGAAGACAAAGATGTCATCTTTAGCATTGGAAGTGCTTTGGAAGACTTTATTATTTTGTATTTTGTACTTGTTAGGAACATTGTAAGTAATTCCATATGTCCACATGTTGGGGGAAGATGGTTAGCCTTAAAATATGTCGACTTATACAGAATTACATTAGTTTAATATAGTTGTGTCTCATAAGAACTAGAAACATCATGTTATCATAGTTAGGCGACACATAGGACTATATATACCCCCTCCATACTTCCATGGAGGGGTGAGGATTCATTTTGTAACATCTCATAAGGTGTGTGTGTGTTTCTCTCCTCCTAACACACATACAACTTCCCTTTTTCTCTCTACTCTAATAATATGGCTACTTATTTCTTTTATCCTCCCCGACCTCTGGATCGTTGTTATGGCATGAATCCTTCTGGGTAACAGAATTAATATCCTGAATAATCGCATTTTGCATTTCATGCAGATATTAGGAATATGAATTGATATTACTATCACTTGTTATCTCATTATCTGGATAATCATCAATAGGTGTTTGTTTAGAATATTGCATCTCTTGCACACTTTGATTAATCATATCAATAGTTTGATAGTGTCAGATTTTGGTACCTCAAAAAGGACATCTGAATCGTAGCTAGAAAGACTGGCCATAAGGACCGCTTTTTTTAAAGAGATATCATCACAATCTGAGTCATAAGCATCTAGATCCTCAGTCTGGAAAGCTGCATTAAGAGGCATTGTTGTCTGAGTGTCTTGGCCTACTACAACTCCTAGATCTGCTAGAAATACTAACTGCTCCTCATCCAAAATTTAACCGGTTTCCTATGCTTCTACAAACATTAATTTTTCCTGGAACCATGATGAGTTCCTTGGCCTCTTTGGTTGAGTGCATTGTCTTGCCATATGCCCTTTTCTTTGACAATTGTAACACTTGACTGCCCTTGCTTGACTTGCTGCATTATTTCCCCTGTTTCTGTTTACCCCTGATCCAGTAGCATTACTCTTTGAACCAGTACCAGCAAAACCTTGACTTTGTCTTCCCTAAACTTGTTGAACTATAACTCTGCCATCCTGAATGGTAGCTTGATTTCTTGGGTTGGAAGATGATCTAAGTTGGTTGTTGGTTGAAGGAAAATGTGATGCCATTACAGTTGACAAGAATGCTGTTACTTTGTTGAGGCATGCAATTGGGTCATCTCCAGGTAAAAAGGATGGAACAGCAAGTCTTGTGTCTAATTAACGAAAGTTTGGTTGTGGTTGTTGTGAAATTGCTGGAGCTTGATAGGCATGTTGAGGAACTGATGATGGTAAATGACTGATTGGAGCCAGATACTATCGTTGATGATGCGGTGCTTGATAAGACTGTGATTGTGATTGAGGATTGTAAGTCTGTGGAGAAGTTACTAACAACTATTGTTGATACTGAGAAGTGTTGTATTAAGAATTGTTGTTTGGATAAGAAGAGATGTGATGATGATTAGCAACCAATGCGAGTGGATCCGGATACCTTTCACGCATCAAGCGTACTTCATTTGCATGTCCCTCGTGTTGGCTAAGATATGCATATAGCTGATCATGGTTGGTAGTATACATACTCTTTGCTAACTTGACATCAGTTACAAATTTACTCCACTCGGGCTGAAGACCATTCACGAATTTTGTATTAACTTGGACTTGTTGCATTGTCATTCCAATAATGTGTATGTCATTCATTAGTTAAGCAAACCGCATGTAATAATCATGAAGTCTTTGATGACATCAAATAACGTCACTTTATAACATCATTTATCCCAAGTATTTTACCCGCTTTTATATAATTATTGCAAGATTTGGTACTTAATTTCTTTAAATTTATTAATTGCAGTAATTACGGAGTGTTTTGTGAACACAAGCTAAAAGGCGCACAATTTGGAGCTAAAATGAAGATATTTGAAGATTACTAATTTCTGACTACATACGCCGTACCGAGAAAGGAAGATATGGCGTATCAGCGCCTAGACTTCACAAGAAAATGCGTACGATCAATTCCCAATACGACATATCACTCTTTTACTATACGCCGTATCCAGCTAGATAAGCATTCAAAGATACAGTAATTAATACAAATTGGGAATGATATAACTGATTGATTGAGAATGTAGCGCGTACTCCAAGGAGGCACTAGTCACGAACGTCCAACTCGAAGCAGCTACTTCACCCCTAGAACAAAGCAGTAGTCCTTCTTCCCCCAATACCCTCTTTTATACTTTGTATGCCAAATTGACCTTACTCAATACGGCGTATCCAGTATTTTTCAGACACTACAAATAGAAGACCAAAAACGAGTTTTCGGTTTGAAAAATCATATTCCTTATACCATACACATAAAAGACGATTTTCTAAAGAGAAGAAGAACCGCCAAGGTCAAGCATCAACCATAAATCCATAGAAGACACAGTGTAATTCCTATACTCTTGTAATCATTTAATTTTTGGTATCGTTCGGTAAAATGTTTAGTTTACCTTGGTTAATTGATCACGCTTGTATAATTACAATGGTTGTAGGCTAATACCCTGGGGTATTAGCCATCTTAATGAAGGTTTAATGTTTGGTTTGTTTTAAAATCGATTTGCTTAATTTATCATTAAATTGTTTAATTATGTTTATCACCTAATACTTGTCTATGTGCTTGAATATGTGACATATCATTCAACTGGGTCTAGTGATACCTAACAAGTAATCCAGATACTAGGATAGCTCATCATATCGTGTTTTATATTACTGGACCAATAGGATCATAAATAATGTTCTATCTTTGCCCTATAAATTATGAGCTTAGTTAGACCGGTAGGTGACCCGTATGTTCCAACAAGTATGTTCTTAATTAATTGGTAAAGACTTGAACATTGAACTACCAATATATAAAATACCGTCAACCAGTAAGTGGGTAAAGTCCCGATAGGCTAGGGTTTTAACAGGATCACCATTTCTTTAATTCCCTAAGACAGATTATAATTAAACTAAAGGATGCTTTATGCGGATGCGTTAATTGTGACAGGATTAATCGTATCTAGGTCTTAGGATGATATCCCGCCTAAGTCTTAAGAATGATATGTCGCTTCAAGATAAGTAATCATTGCACTAAACAAACAAACCAACATTTAACCGGTATTAATATGGCTAATATAGTTTTCTATCATTTGGCTTGTACTGCTCTTTTATCTATTGATTGTCTTCTTGCATGTTTATTGTGTATTTAATTGATTTTTGTCACCACTAAACCTGTGCCAGTCTCTTAGGCTAAGAAACCCCCTATCATTAGAAAACATATATATAGCATAGGTTTAACCAGTAATTAGAATTAACATAGACTAATTAAATTAATTAAAATAATGATAGAATATAAGGTTAACATTCGCTCTTAGTGTTTGACACCCTACTTACCACGAAACTCCACCCGATCGGGTACACTGCCCGTTAAAGTGTTGTTTTAGGATAAGTCGGCTAAATATAAATTTAAAACTTGGTAATCAATAAATTGACCCTACACGACAGCACATCAAGTTTTTAGCGCCGCTGCCGGGGAGTGAATTAATTTAACCTTTATTCTTATTAATATTTCTAACCATTAGCTTAGCTTAGTGTAATCTAATTAATTTAATTATGCTTGTATTGTGTGTTTAAATTATCGCATTATTTAATTGTTTTAAAAAAGTATTTTGTTCTGACTGATCACCTAATACGGCATATCCACCAGTTGGATACAGCATATCAAATCTTCTCTCAGAATAGCATATTGAATTCTACAGTCTAAACAACGTATCATGTTCTTCCAAACAATACGGCATATTCTGTGAACTCTCAACAGATCCATACGGCGTATTCAAATCAATTGAATACGACGTATAGGTCAACTGATACAGTAGCAGACCAAAAATCTACTTGTTTCGATTCCACATTTAATTTCTCTTTTCATGACATACCCTACTGATTTATTGTCATTTGTTTCAGGTAGTGCATGACACGAAGTTCTACTAAGTCTCGTAGAATCAAATTTACCTGAGTTCGATCAATTTTCTGACATTGAGGAACAATCATAGGAAGAAGTTAGAGAAAACATGACAGAAACAATGGAGCGATACATGAGCAAAACCCGAGGAGATTACGGGTCAGGCGTTACTAGGCCTAAGATCAACCAAGATGCCCACTTTAAATTAAAAGGGCAATTTCTTAAAGAACTTTGCGATAATACTTTCAGTGGTTCGGAACACGAAGATGCAAATGAACACATCAAAAAAGTTCTAGAGATTGTTGACTTATTCCACATCCCAAACATAACTCAAGATCAAATAATGCTTTGAGCCTTCTCTGTATCCCTTACTGGAGCCTCAAACTGATGGCTAAGGAACCAACCAGCAAATTCAATTACAACCTGGGAAGCCCTTAAATCGAAGTTTCTGAGCAAATACTGTCCACCTGCCCGTACCGCAAAGAAAATAGAGGAAATCAACAACTTCCAGCAGAAACCCGATGAAAGCTTTTTTCGAGCACGGGAAAGATTTAAATAATTACTGATGAAGTGTCCTCAACATTATTTGACTGATATGCAGGAAGTTATCTTGTTTTATAATGGGCTCGATGTTCCAACTAGATAAATCCTGGATTCAAAGGGTGTCATACCATCTAAAACTATTGTAGATGCCAAAGTAGCCATCCAAGAAATGGTTGAATTCTCTCAGAAATGGCACAATGGAACATCTTCAAAGACCAGAAGTACTAAAACTTCTGACAGGCTGGCTGCTATAAAAGCCCAACTCAACAATCTCGGAAAAGAAATTAAGAAAGTAAATGAGAAAGTGTACGCTGCTCAGGTCGGATGCGAACTATGCAAGGGACCACACTATACAAAGGACTGTCCACTCAAAGAAGAGGGGAAAACTCTTGAAGAGGCTTACTACACACAGTTTGGTGCACCCTATCAACCTGGAGGACAGTATAGAGCAGCAGGGATAGGATTCTACCAACGGAACAACGGGACTTTTTGTATCCTAATCGAAGACCAACTATGGAAGAATCGTTGACCAAATTTATGGCAGAATCAGCTAAGAGACATGAAGAGAACTTGAACATAATCAGAGAGATCTGAGCTTTTACCGATGCAACAATAAGAAATCAAGGAGCTTCGAGTAAGACCTTGGAAATACAAATCGGACAGATGAGCAAAGTCTTGTAAGAAAAAGGATTCGGAAGTCTGCCCAGCTCCACGGAAACAAACCCGAGGGACCAGGTCAAATCAATCTCAACCGCTAAAGCTGATTCATCTGAGATACATCGTATCAGATGTAGTCCATACACCGTATCGGGCTCACAACATAGAAGCATATTTTCTGAAATAGTTCCCTTCCCAAGGTGACTACAAAACTACTATTGTGATGATTGGAAAGAGACAGGAGAAGTGAAGATTCTGGAAAGCTAATATCAAACCTTGCCTCAGAAAGAAAAGGACCCATGGGGCTTTACTTTACCTTATTTTATGCATAATGTTTGTTTTGATAAAGCCCGTGTTGACCTAGGAGCAAGTGTGAGTGTTATGCCATTTTCTACCAACACCAAACTTTGTCTAGGAATTTTATCTCACACTAGGTTGACCATTGAACTGACTAATAGAACAATAAAACAACCAAGGGGTATTGCTAAAAACGTGCTGGTTAGGATTGGCAAATTTATTTTCCCCATAGACTTTATCATTTTGGACATACCCGAGGATGACGATGTCCCTATGATCCTCGGACGACCATTCTTGTCTACTGCCCATTCCAAGATTGATGTTTTCAAAAGAAAAATTACTCTAAGGGTCGGTGAAGAAAAACTTGTTTTCTAAAGCGTTAAGTCTGCCACTAGCATAATTAAGAGGGTCTTTATGTTGAAAAATCTTGATTCAAAAGCAAAGCTTGTAGGAGAGGATGAATCATTCGACCCACTTTATGGTACTATATTGAATTAAATGATTTGGACACACCTCAAGAACCTAAGCTGAATCAAGATGTTAATTTTGAGCCAACTTTTGTCAATGAACCAAATGATGTTGAAACCCATTCTAAATATTGTTATAAAATGAAATTTTCTGTATGATTAGGTATAAATATGTTAATGCTAACTTCCTCCCTTACTTATCCATTAAGTTAATGGCCAAAATCTTTTATTATTCCATAATTAAGGACAAGGATGATCATGAAGGGAAGAGACTAGCCGAAACCTTGATAGATATACCTGTTTTTGTTGGAAAATTTTCTATTATTTCAGGTTTTACCATCATTGATGATGATGATGTAACAAGAGATGTTGTGCTCGGCATGCCATTTTACAAGAAGTTCGTGTCATGCCAAATGATTATGAAGAAATTCGATAACAGGGACGAGTATGAGCGAATCAAGGAAGAATAAAGAGCTAGAAGGAAAAAGTCAAACTTAACGAATAACTGAAACAAAAGTGCTTACCGGGAGACAACTAGGCCATTTTTAAATTGCGTGTCGCATTTTTAATTGTTTGCATTGAGTGTGTCTTCCCAGACACTCCATACAACATATCGAACCCCTCTGGATATGGCGTATGGACTTGTCTGGACGTTATCAGTGTTTACATTCAATATTTAATTTCCAGTAATTTAAAAAGATTTTTAATTGTTTTACATGAACAATATGGCGTATCCTAAGGTTTGAGATATGGCGTATTGATCCATGTACATTACGTGTGTTTAATTGTTTTCTTGTACCATTGAACCGAGATAGGAATTGCACTTTTGTCTTCTAATCTTTTATGCAGGACCTTGCTGAAACAAAATTGACGATATGGTATACTCTGAAAAAGACGTGTGTTGAACTTATTCGGGCATTCTGAAGCCCTCGTCAACACACTTTTTGCTCAAGAACTCAACTTGGAGAATCACCCCGAGCAAAATATCAGGGGAGATCCTCGTTCTAATTCTATTTCCCATATTATTTAATTGTTTTATTTATACAACAAGGACGTTGTATAATTTAAGTGGGAGGATGGAGAATTAGAATGTACTTGTCCTTCTTTTTACAAAATAACATGCTATGTGCTTAAAAATAGGCCAAATTTTAAAACAAAATTAGCATAACTTTTGAAAAAGTCACTAGTTACATTACCTAGCGCACTAATAACCCTTGATGCATATTGTGAGAATTTAGCCTATTCTGTTTCCAAATGGTTACTAAAAAAATTCCATGAAATTATGAGTGTGCGGGGAAGTAATAGACTTTAGAAGTCGTGCTTGTAGTATCACATTCGAGACCACAATGATGAGTATAGACTTAGATGGAGTAAGATGTTTAACTGGTAAATTTCTAAGATTAAACCAAAAAGCCTAAATGTTGTAATATTAACTAACTACACTGGTTAGTTAACCCCCGTATAACCCTTTGTTTACTCTTACTTTTAGAGTAAGATCCCCTAGAACAACCTTTTAAGCCATTCATGTCTTTTTCTACACCAATTATATGTTTCGTTACACCTTTACACCTTAGCCTACCGTGTAAATTAAGCCCATTTTTAATCAATTTCTAGTTGCTTTCGTGTAATTTTTGTAATTCCTGCATCAAAGAGAAAATTTTTTCTAGTCCTAAAGGTTTCTGGTCCATGAAATTGCACAATGCAATAGGAAAAGTATGTAGCTCGTGAATTTTGCTGCTTTTGCAATTATGTTTCATTTCCAAAGAAGAAGTGTTATAAGGAAAAATTATCTAGATGAATTATAATGGTGAAGCGGTGAGATTACACCGATACTATGATGTATTGTTTACAAAAATTAAAAAATGGAAAAATAGAAAAGCAGCAAAAAAGAGAAGGAAGGAAGATAGTCGGTTCATTGAACTTATACCGATGAAATTACTTGGAAGATCGATTATTCGTTGATACGTACAAAAAATCAACGATGTAAAGTCTTGTAAAAAGTGGCCGATATCACCACTTATCTTGTAAAGTATGTAAAGTTTGGGATGTTTGGGAAGTTGACCGTTATGGGAACGCCAACTTAGGTTGTCTTTGTCATCCTATGATCAAGACGTTTTTGTATATTTCTGAGTCTGTCATGGAACGATCGGGTAAAGTTACTAGCAACTGTACCTTATTTGTTGGCTTAATCTACTTGTTTTGTAAAATTTTATTTAACAACCATTTACTTCCCTTTCCTAATTACTAACCTTAGGTTTTACTCGAACGAGGATGTGTACGAGCCATGCATGTCTATCCGACATTATGCCATATGTGTGACTCAAGATGCCTTGTTGTTTATGATTTTGGGTGAAAGTTAGAAGATTGCCAATACCCTATATGGTTTCTCATCCTAACCTAGGTAAATATGAATGAGAGGTGATCGAATTGTACATGTCTATTCCGTCGTTACGGCAATATATGTATAATTCAACTGCCTTGTTGGTGTGGTACTTTTGGTGAAAGATTGTTTGAATGATCAACCCTAAGCCTTTAACCCAATTTACCTTTTGACCTGTTTCTCCTTAGCTCTAGTGGTGGAGATGTGTATCCTTGCCAAGCATATGATAGAAAACTAATCACGAACGATCAAATGAGCATACCAATTAAATGTTGCACCCTAGATTTTTGAGTGATTCTGAGTGTTATCATTTCCATATATCGTGAAGTGCTTGGTTATGTACAGGTGGTTAGAACAAAATAATGCTTAAACGGAAAAATCCTTAACTTCGGTTGGGATACATTTTCAAAACTTTTCTAAAGTCTACTTGAGGACAAGTATGATTCAAGTAGGGGTGACATCAAATAACGTCACTTTATAGCATCATTTATCCCAAGTATTTTACCCGCTTTTATCTAATTATTGCAAGATTTGGTACTTAATTTCTTTAAAGTTATTAATTGCAGTAATTACGGAGTGTTTTGTGAAGACAAGCTAAAAGGCGCACAATTTGGAGCTAAAACGAAGATATTTGAAGATTACTAATTTCTGACTACATACGCCGTATCCAGCAAGGAAGATACAGCGTATCAGCGCTTGGACTTCACAAGAAAACGCGTACGATCAATTCCCAATACGGCGTATCACACTTCTACTATACGCCGTATCGAGCTGGATAAGCATTCAAAGATATAGTAATTAATACAAATTAGGACAGATATAACTGATTGATTGAGAACGTGGCACGACACTCCAGAAAGAATACACCCATATATGCCGTATTGACCTTACTCAATACGGCGTTTCTAGTCTTTTTCAGACACTATAAATAAGAAGACACAAAACGAGTTTATTTGGTGTGGCAAAATCATATTCCTTATACCAATAAACAAAAAAGATGATTTCAAAGAGAAGAAGAGCCCCCAAGGTCAAGCATCAACCATAAATCCATAGCTGACACCGTATAATTCTTATACTCTTGTAATCATTTAATTTTTGGTATCGTTCAGTAAAACATTTAGTTACCATGTAAATTGATCACGCTTGTATAATTATAATGGTTATGGGCTAATACCCTCGGGTATTAGCCATCTTAATGAAGGTTTAATATTTGGTTTGTTTTAAAATTAATTTGCTTAATTTTTCGTTGAATTGTTTAATTATGTTTATCACCTAATACTTGTCTATGTGCTTGAATATGTGACATATCATTCAACTGGGTCTAGTGATACCTAACAAGTAATCTGATGTATAAACCGCTTGATGTATAAATCACCTAGAAGGGATGTATAAATCTCCTGATGTATAAATAACATGTTACGACGTAACTAATAAAGGTGTTACGCCGTAACCTTCTTACACGGCATTCCATAAATAAGCAGTTGTTGCAGCGTAACCAGATATTGTGTTACGCCGTAACCTTCAAATAATTTCCATATGTACGTGATCTTCATTCCATATTTGTGGATCTTCATGGTTATGGCGTAACCATAAGGGTTGTTACGCCGTAACTCTATCTTGGGTAAGATTTCCTTGCAAATACATGTTTACGGCGTAACTAGATATGGTATTACGCCGTAAAGTTGTCCTTGATCTTCGTACTTGCTTAATATATGTTACGGTGTACCCATTTTTGGTGTTACACCGTAACATTCTTCAGATAATTACACTTTAAGCCCCTTTTCCCTTGTTTCTTGTTATTTTCCTATATTTCACCTGAAAACTACAAAATGATAGAAAATATCTCGTTTTCGAGTATTAGTGAAACATTTGCAGGTAATATAGGGGGTATTTTGCCACTAAAAAGTATTAAATATTTGATGTTATCAGAATTAAATGTATAAGAGAAGTACGGCGTACATTTTATAATGTGCAGCGCACTTCTGCCTGCAGTAACTACAAATCATTATGGGGAGCATTGAATCAAGGCTTTTCACTTGCCTCTTTCTCCCAACTGATACACCACCTTAGGCTATAAAACAAGGACGAATTTCAGTTTACTAAATCATTCTCATCTCTCAATTCATATATCACTCTAACAATAATCATAGTAGTTCTCTTAAGGAAGAAGATTTAGTAGAGTTATAGGATTTAAAGTGAACTCCTTCATAAGTTTATCCAATTATGGGTTATAATCAATTTTATAGAGTGTTAGTGAAGTTATTTTGAAGCTATTAGCAATTGTGACAGAATCGTTGTTAGTTTTCGGGTTTTTACTTGAATTTAATAAAAAGTTCTTGAAGAATTCGTGTTGTAACACCCCCAAATTGGGTCGCATCAGAATATGGGTCTGGGGGTGATACTTCATAGATCAATAGCACAAGATATATATGAGAACGACCATTTAAAAGTCGTTTAAAACCGATACATCAGATTTAGCAAATTGTTTGTTACAAAAGCCTGAAGCTTCGCTTGTTCGTTGTTCAAAATACAAAGATTCTAGCACATTACAAATATTTCTCCAAAATGTAATGCAACAAAATCTTTAATGCATATGACTTCCAAAATAACGACCACCAGTGTATCCCTTGTCTTGCACCTCATTGATCTCCTGAGAAAACATGCTTTAAAACGTCAACAATAATGTTGGTGAATTCATAGGTTTGTAAAATGTATAATGTAGGACCGCAAAATTTCCCCATGATAATGCAACAGATGCAAACATCACTAAATGTAATTACGTTTCCCTAAACTCATGACACTGAAGCTCGACATGTATGAATTGCAATATAAGTTGCCAACATTGCCCATGATGATGTTCTAACCCGCAACATCCCCAATCTGACATGATATACGTTCGTTGTCCGGCATACCGGCACAATAAGCATGACTCACCTGAACGGGGATGTCAATCCCAAATAGATCTATTTATAACATTCACGCTCACAATAAGTAATTGACAGTTCATGATAATGGGCTTAGAGGGTTATCGCTACTTAGGCAAACACGTAGTCATGTTAAAATGTACACTTGCGTCCAATTTGTAAAACATGCATATGTTCTCACCCCAAAACTTGTAAATCATTATAAATGTGAAACATGGGGCTATGAACTCACCTCGAGTAAATGAATCAACAATATATATCAGATGCGTGAAAAACGTCATGTATGTGTCCGAATGCAACCTAATTAATTATAGGTCGTATGAGTACTAAGTACTTTGAATAGCTAATACCGTATATAATTCTGTATAGCTACATCACCATCTAATTGTATTTGTAAAATAATATTTATAAAGTTAAAATGTTTATAAATATTACCTTAGTAAAAATGTCGTAACTTTCTTGTTTTAAGCCCGTTTCGTACGTTTTTTACGTCCATGCTTTCGTATTAAGAAGATTTATCAAAATCTTACATTTTAGTATTTTAAGTCCTTTGATGAACAATACTTTTTTACTGTTCATGCACTTTTATAAATTTATTTTTATAAATTTAATTAGCGTAATTCTCGTAAAAGTCATATCTTATGCGTTTTAATTCCGATTTTAGCGATTCTTTCGAGCACGTATTCGTAATTAAAAGTTCTATCTAACTAATATATTTTCCAAAAAGTTGCAGAGATGAATAGTGATTTGTTTTTATAAAATTATTTTTATAAAAGTATTTATTATCGTAAACATGAAAAATCCATAACTCCTTCGTTATTGATCAAATAATTATGTTTCTTAATGTTTTGGAATCCTAAAAATATGTACTTTCTATGAAAAATAATTATATATTTTTATCAGAATTGGAAAATAATAAGTTTTTATAAAATTGTTTTTATAAGAGCTTTTATTATCGTAAAACTTGCAAATGGCGTATCTTATTCGTTATAGCTCGGATTTTGTTGGGAATAAAAGGATTCTTAACTGTTACTACTGCTGGTTCAAGTTACAACTTCTAGTTGTGGTTACTGCTGCTGCTCAAGATCGAAGAAAATGTTCTAAGTCATTACTACTGTTAGAGTAATATTAGTACTGCCAGTACAACTGTTACTACTACTAGAAGAGTTTCTGTTGTTAGACTTAGTTAGTATTGTTAGTCTGTTTTAGTACTGCTAAAGTGATATGTATGAGATATTTTAGGAAAAGATATGTATGTGTAGAAAATGCGTTGTAAGCCTATTAGGGTTCCTTGGTGTATAAAAGGAGACCCTAGGGCATGTAGTTCATATATCTGATTTTCATATACAATCATTTATAGCTTCAAGGTTTTATATAACCCTAACACTATTAAGAGTGTTCGTATTAATATATTGAGGCTTAAAGTTTGGTATTATACAATCTTGTTTGTCACTGTTTTATTGATTATTCTTCTTAGTATCATAGACTAAATTATGCATAGTCTTTGATATATTCAATCAAAGTTTCTACCATAGTTGTCTTGGATTTATTCAATACAATTAAGCTTTTTACAAGCTAAGCAAGATCTATTGAAGTGGGATCAACAAGTGGTATCAGAGCTTGTTGAGAAACTTTGAATAAGAAGAAACAATCTACACATACCAGATCTATTTGTTTGTGAAAACATGGAGTCAGTATATGCACAAATGGTTGCCGCTGCAAAACTTCCAGTGCTCAATCCAAATGAATTTGAGCTTTAGAAAATGAGAATCGAACAGTACTTCCTAATGATAGATTATGATCTTTAGGAAGTAATAGTAAATGGCGAGTCACCTCCACCAAAGAGAACTATTGATGGTGTTGAGCAAACATATTCTCCTACAACTGCAGAAGAGAAGTTAGCAAGGAAGAATGAGTTAAATGCAAGAGGTACATTATTGATGGCTCTTCCAAATGAACATCAACTAAAGTTTAACTCCTACAAAAATGCCAAGTCTTTGATGGAAGCTATAGAGAAGAGGTTTGGAGGTAATAAAGAGTCAAAGAAAACTCAAAAGACACTTCTAAAGAAACAGTATGAGAATTTCAATGGATCAAGCTCAGAAGGACTTAATCAAACCTATGATAGGCTTCAAAAGCTTATCAGCCAACTAGAGATTCTGGGTGAAACTATTTCTCAAGAAGATATGAATCTAAAGTTATTAAGAAGTCTCCCATCAAAATGGAAGACTCATACCTTTATTTAGAGGAACAAACCTGATTTAGAAACTTTGAGCATGGATGACCTATACAACAATCTAAAGATTTATATAACCGGAGTTAAAAAGTCATCAAGCTCAAGCCAAAACTCACAAAATGTGGCTTTTGGGTCTTCCAACAGCTCTGGCAGTACCAATCCAGCTCATGGTTCTAACTTTGTCAATACTGATAGTCTGAGTGATGCTGTGATCTATTCTTTCTTTGCAAATCAATCTAACAGTCCACAATTAGATAATGAGGACTTACAAAAGATTGATGCTAATGATTTAGAAGAGATAGATCTAAAGTGGTAGATGGCTATGCTGACCATGAGAGCCAAAAGATTCCTAAAGAATACTGGAAGGAAGGTTGATGCCAATGGTTCTGAGACCATTGGGTTTGACAAAACAAAGGTGGAATGCTATAACTATCATAAAAGGGGCCACTTTGCAAAGGAGTGCAGGGCTCCAAGGGAGAACAGGAACAGAGAACCTGTAAGGAGGAATGTGACAGTGGAAACAACAAAGGCAAAAGCTTTGGTGGCTCAAGATAGATTTGGGTATGACTGGAGTGACCAGGCTGAAGAAGAACCTACAAACTTTGCACCTATGGCCTATACATCTTCAAGTTCTTCAAGCTTAGATTTTGAGGTATCAACTTGTTCTAAAGCATGTTTAAAATCTTATGAAATTCTCAAAGAACATTACGATAATCTAACAAAAGATTTTAATAAGTCTCAATTAAATGTAGGAGCTTATAAAGCAGGTCTAGAATCTGTAGAGGCTAGACTAGATGTGTATAAAAAGAATGAGGCTGTTTTTGAAGAGGACATAAAGATTTTAAAACTTGATATTATGTTGAGAGATAATGCACTAACAGAGCTTAGAAAGAAATTTGAAAAAGCTGAAAAAGAAAGAGATGATTTAAAACTTACCTTAGAAAAGTTTGAAAATTCATCTAAGAATCTAAGCAAACTGTTAGATAGTCAAGTAAGTGATAAGTTCAAGACTGGTGTGGGTTATGATAGTCAAGTGTTTGATAGTCAGGTGAATGATAAGTACAAAACAGGTGAAGGGTATCATGTTGTTCCCCCTCCCTATACTGGGAACTTCATGCCCCCTAAACCTGATTTGGTACTTGCTGATAAGGATGAATATGTTTTTAGTGAGTCAGTAACTAGTGTACCTGCAGTTGCAACTAGTGAAGTTAAGACTAGTGAGTCAAAACCTAAGTCTGTTAGTGAACCACTTATTGAAGACTGGATATCTGACAGTGAGAATGAGAATGAGACTGAGTTTAAGTCTAGACAGAGAAAACCTAGTAATGCTAAAGTAAAATTTGTTAAATCTAATGAGCATGTGAAATCACCTAGGGAGTCTGTTAAGAAGGTAGAGAACAATAAGCAAGCTAAATACCCTAGGAAAAACAGTCAAAGTCCTAGAGGTAACAAGAGAAACTGGAATAATTTGATGACTCAGAAATTAGGAAGTAATTTTGAGTTTAAAAATAAAGCTTGCTATGTATGTGGCAGTTTTAACCATTTGATCAAAGATTGTGATTTCTATGAAAAGAAAATTGTTGAAAAACCTGAATGGAACAATGCTAGAAGGGTGAATCACCAAAATTCTCAAAGAATGTCTCACCCTCATCCAAAAAGAAATTTTGTTCCAAAAGCAATCTTAATAAAATCTAGCCTTAAAACACTTAATACTGCTCGGCAAAACTCTTCAAGAGTAGCAGTATCTGTTAGTACTGCCAGACCAATTAATACTGCTTACCCAAGATCAACAGGGAACTGTGTAAGGCCAGCATCAAATGTTCTTAATAGAGCACATTCACATGTTAATAGACCCTTTAACAAGTTTACATCAAATAAGAACAGTAATTTCAATGAAAAAGTTAATATTGTTAGGGGAAATGTTACTACTGTTGGGCCAAAAGCAGTAGTAAGTGATAATAAGGGAAATAAGGCTAATGTTGTTAAGGCCTCAGCTTGTTGAGTTTGGAGACCAAAGCAAAAAAGTTATAGACCATGTTTCCAAACACAACAGTGCATCAATGACATTTAAAAGATTTGATTATGTTGATGCACAAGGTAGATCCAAGTCTGTAATGGCTTGGGTCCCCAAGAGAGCCTGATTCTCTTACTTTATGTGCAAGGTAATCCACAGCTAGAGTTGCAGGAAAAAGGAGTCATTGACAGTGGATGCTCTAGGCACATGACTGGAAACAAGTCCTACCTTACAGATTATGAAGAAATTAATGGTGGATTTGTTGCCTTTGGATGTAGTACTAAAAGAGGGAAAATTACCAGGAAAGGTAAAATAAGAACTAGCAAATTGGATTTTGAAGATGTGTACTTTGTTAAGGAGCTTAAGTTTAACCTTTTTAGTGTCTCACAAATGTGTGACAAGAAGAACGGTGTTCTTTTTACTGACACTGAATGTGTTGTTTTGTCTCCTGACTTTAAGCTACTTGATGAAAGTCAAGTCTTGCTTAGAGTTCCCAGAAAGAACAACATGTACAGTGTTGACTTAAAGAATGTTGTTCCTTCAGGAGGTCTAACTTGTCTCTTTGCAAAGGCCACATTAAATGAATCTAATCTTTGGCATAGGAGGCTTGGGCATATAAATTTCAAAACTATGAACAAACTGGTAAGGGGAAATCTTGTAAGAGGTTTACCTTCAATTTTTTTTTTTAAATAATCACACATGTGTTGCTTGTTAGAAAGGAACGCAACATAAAGCTTCTTGTAAGACCAAGACTGTAAGCTCAATCAGCCAACCTTTACAAATGTTGCACATGGATTTATTTGGTCCAACTTTTGTAAAGAGTATAATGAAAAAGATGTACTGCCTAGTTGTCACAGATGACTTTAGTAGATTTAGTTGGGTTTTCTTTTTAGCAACTAAGGATGAGACCAGTGGAATCCTTAAGGCTTTTATAACAGGAATAGAAAATCAAATAAATACAGAGTCAAAATAATCAGATGTGACAATGGAACTGAATTTAAGAATAAGGAAATGAATCAGTTCTGTGATATGAAATGGATTAAGAGAGAATTTAGTGTTGTTAGGACTCCACAACAAAATGGAGTAGCTGAAAGGAAAAATAGAACACTAATTGAGGCTGCTAGAACTATGCTAGTTGATTCAAAGTTACCTACTACCTTTTGGGCTGAAGCAGTTAATACTGCTTGTTATGTACAAAATAGGGTATTAGTAATTAAGCCTCACAACAAGACCCTTTATAAACTTTTTAATGGTAGACCACCAATAATAAGCTTTATGAGACCATTTAGGTGTCTTGTTACTATTCTTAACACCTTAGATCACCTAGGTAAGTTTGATGGGAAGGCTGATGAGGGATTCTTTGTTGGATACTCTGTTAATAGTAAAGCATTTAGAGTATTTAGCAGTAGAACCAGGATAGTAGAGGAGACCTTGCACATTACTTTTCTTGAAAATAAACCTAATGTTGCGGGGAGTGGACCATAATGGCTTTTTGATATTGATACACTGACAAAGTCTATGAATTATAAGCCAGTTGTTGCATGGAATCAAACTAATGGTAATGCAGGTACCAAAGAAAGTATAGATGCAGGTCAAGCTAGGAAGAAAACAGTACCTAGTCATGAGTATATACTGCTACCATTATGGACTCCTGATTCACCTATCTTTTCAAGTCCTAAGAGATCAGATGATGAGGTTGCTGATGATGTTGGAAAAGAATCTACTAAGGATCCAGCAAATGAAGGTGGCAAGGATGATCAAGACTTAAGAGATGAATTTGAAAGAGAATTTGAGAGGTTGTTTGTTCAAGGGAAAGAAACTGAAATTAACATTAATAGCACTAATAGTATTTTTGTTGTTAGTTCTCCTATTAATACTGCTGGAATAAAGGATGCTGATGATGAACCAATGATGCCTAATTTGAAAGATACTAGCATATTTGGTGGTGCTTATGATGATGAAGACTTTGTTGCAGGAGGAGACATGAATAACTTAGAGTCTTCTATGCCTGTCAGTCCTATTGTAACAACAAGAGTTCACAAAGATCATCTAGTTAAACAGATTATTAGAGATTTACATTCAGCACCTCAAATACGAAGGATGACCAAGAATTCTGAAGAACATGGTTTGGTGAGTTTAATTCAAAAGCAGAGGAGAACAAACCACAAAGACTTTTAGAATTGTCCATTTGCTTATTTTCTATCACAAGTAGAACCCAAGAAGGTGATTCAAGATTTTACAAATCCAAGCTGGATAGAAACAATGCAGTATAAGCTTCTACAGTTTAAATTGTAGAAGGTTTGGACTTTGGTTAATTTACTATATGGCAAGAGGGCCATTGGAACAAAATGGGTCTACAAAAACAAGAAAGACGAGAGAAGTATTGTGGTTAGAAATAGGGCAAGGATGGTTGTACAGGGTTACACTCAAGAAAAAAGAATAGATTATGATGAGGTTTTTGCTCTAGTTTCTAGGATTGAGGCAATTAGGCTGTTCTTAGCCTATGCCTTATTCAAAGACTTTGTTGTGTACCAGATGGATGTGAAGAGTGCATTTCTGTATGGCAAGATTGAGGAGGAAGTTTATGTCTGTCAACCTCCAGGATTTGAAGATCCAGAGTTCCCTAACAGAGTTTATAAGGTAGAAAAGGCATTATATGGTCTACATCAAGCTCCTAGAGCCTGGTATGAGACTTTGTCTACCTATTTATTGTAAAATAGATTTTAGATAGGGACAATAGATAAGACTTTGTTCATTAAAAATGTCAAAGGTAATATTCTACTAGTTCAAGTATATGTAGATAATATCATTTTTGGATCTACTAAGAAGGAGTTATGCACTGAGTTTGAGAAATTGATGCACAAGAAGTTTCAGATGAGTTTTATGGGTGAGCTCACTTTCTTCTTAGGATTGCAAGTGAAGCAAAAAGAAGATGAGATTTTTTTAGCCAAAACAAGTATGTGGATGAAATCTTAAAGAAGTTTGGTTTTTCAACTGTGAGGATAGCAAGTACACCCATGGAGACTTCAAAGCTATTGCTCAAGGATGCAGAAGCTGAAGATGTTGATGTTCACTTATATAGATCAATGATTGGATCATTGATATATCTAATAGCTTTTAGGCCTGATATAATGTTTTTTGTATGTGCTTGTGCAAGATTTTAAGTCACACCTAAAGTTTCACATCTTCATGTTGTGAAAAGAATATTTAGATACTTGAAAGGTCAACCTAAATTAGGCCTTTGGTATCCTAAGGACTCACCATTTGACTTGGAAGCTTATACTGATAGTGACTATGCTGGTGCAAGTTTAGACAGGAAATCCACAATAGGAGGTTGTCAATTTCTTAGGAGTAGATTGATTTCATGGCAATGCAAGAAGCAAACTGTAGTTGCCAACTCTACTACTGAAGCAGAGTATGTAGCTGCATCTAATTGCTGTGGACATTTGTTATGGATCCAAAATCAAATGTTGGATTATGGATACAATTTCATGAATACCAAGATTTTCATTGACAATGAAAGCACCATCTGCATAGTTAAGAATCCAGTGTTTCACTCAAAGACTAAGCACATTGAGATTAGACATCACTTCATCAGGGATTCATATGAGAAGAGATTAATTCAAGTGATCAAGATTCACACTGATCACAATGTTGCAGATTTACTCACAAAGGCATTTGATGTTAGTCGTTTTCAATTTTTGACTGCTAGCATTGGAATGCTTAATCTCTGAGGTGTTGTTTGGATAGATTGATGATTGGAATGGGTTGGAAATACTATTTGGATGAAATTGGGGTTTATACTGGTAACTCAAGAGTTAGTGCTGCTGGCATGACTTAATGCTGCTGGGCGAAAAGTTAGTGCTGCCAGGCAAAAAGTTAATGCTGCTGGGCTAAGTTAGTGCTGCTAGGTTACCGTTGGGGTTAAAACTGCTGAGGGTGTCTTTTGTAAATTAAATGGTTACTTCACTTATGGGTTTGCTTAATTCCCTATAAAACCATTTTTGATCACACAGTAATCACTCTTAAACACTCTCACGCTCTCAATTTTACAAACCCTAACTCGATTTCATCACTGACATTCACAATTATCATCAATGGCGGACTTAACCTTTGCTGATTCTCACAATATGGTGGCGTACTTGGAAAAATCAGAAGCCAATGCTGATTTTGCAGAGATAGTTGATTTCCTTAATGCTAGCCCTATCAGATATGCCTTAACTGTAAGTCCAACTATCTATGTGTCCTATATTGAGCAGTTTTGGTCTACTACAAAGATCAAAACAGTCAATAATGAAACACAAATATGTGCCAAAGTTGATGGCAAGACTATAATAATAACAGAATCATCTGTGAGGAGAGATCTTCACTTTGATGATAAAGATGGTATTACTTGTCTAACAAACACTAAGATTTTTAAAAACCTTCAATTGATGGGATATGAAAAGCTTTCTGATAAACTTACTTTTCTAAAACCTTTCTTTTCCCCTTAATAGAAGTATCTCATTCATACAATCTTATAATGTTTAAGTTCTAAATCAACAGCTTAGAATAAATTTGGTACTAATATAGCATTAGCAGTTATATGTTTGGCTAAGAATCAAAAATTTAATTTTTCTAAATTGATTTTTGATGGTATGTTGAGAAACTTGGATCCTAATTCTAAAAAGTTTTTAATGTATCTAAGGTTTTTACAACTGTTTTTGAACAATCAAATTGAAAATCTTGCAGCAATTTTTAATGATGAATATGATATACCTTCTCACACTAAAAAGGTTTTTACAAACATGAGAAGGAAAGGAAAAGATTTTCCAGGGACAGTTACACCATTATTTCCATCTATGCTGGCATCACAAGCAGTGGAGGGTGAAGGTTCAGGACAACCCACTGAACCCCAACACACACATACTACTACTTCGCCATCTCATGTTGAACCAATCGTTACTGTTGCATCATCATCACACCCTAAAAAGACCCAAAAACATAGGAAAGCCAAAAGCAAGGTCACTGAGATTCCTCATTCCAGTGAGCCTACTAACCTTGATGCAGATGAGGTTGTCTATGAGGAGAGGGGAGACAGTGTGGAAAGGGTTGCCACTACTGCTGCTAGCTTAGATGCAGAGCAGGACAGTGGTAACATAAATAGGACCCAATCCACGGCAATACCTAATGTTCCTTTTCCTTAGGGAAATGGTTCATATGGTAGTCCTAGGTGCCAAGAAGCCATGGGGGATACCATTGCTCAGACTAGGTCTGAGAGGGTATCTACACCTTCCTATGATTCACCTCTCCTAGGAGTTAACACACCTGGAAGTGATGAGGAAAGAATTGAACTTAAGGAATTGATGGATATGTATACAAAACTGTCTGACAGGGTTCTTGACTTGAAGAATGTAAAGGATGCTCAAGCTTTAGAAATTAAAAAGTTGAAGAAAAGAGTTAAGAAGCTGGAAAGAAAGAACAAGTCAAGAACTCCACAACCAAAAAGAAGGGTGTACAAGCCAAGAGTTGAGTCCTATGAAGAGAGTTTGGGTGAGAAGGATGCATCCAAACAGGGGAGGAATAGTGACAAAACTAAAGAACTTAATGTTGATGAGGATGAACATATGTTTGACTTATCTGATTTGGCTGGTACAGAAGTAATTGCATATCAAGAAGAGACTACTAAGCTTGTGGAAGATAAAGGTAGTGCTAAAAAGGTGTTGGTACTGCTGAAGATAAAGATAGTACTGCTGATCCAGTTACTACTGCTGGTGAGACAGTTACTACTGCTGGTGATGTTAGTGTTGCAGATGATGTTACTTTGGCTGAGACCTTGGTGGCAATCAGAAGTAGTGCTTCAAGACCACAAAAGTTAAAAGGAGTTCTTTTTAAAGAGCCAAGTGACCCAACAACAACATCAAGACCTCAACCTCATATTCCAGCAAAAGATAAAGGAAAACGCATCATGCAAGAGCCTGTGAAACCAGTGAAAGTGAAAGGCAAAGATCAAATTGAATATGATGTTGATATAGCCCAAAGACTTCAAGCAGAGTTAGATGAAGAAGCTAGGCTTGAAAGAGAAAGAGAAGAAAAAGCTAGTAATGCTGCATTGATTAAAGAATGGGATTCCATTAGAGCAAGAATAGATGCTGATGCTCAATTAGCTGAAATGCTTCAAGCAGAAGAGAGAGAACAGATGTCTGTTAAAGAGCAAGCTAGACTGCTAATGGAATTTATTGCAGCCAGAAAGAAATTCTTTGCTGCAAAAAGAGCTGAAGAGCAAAGGAACAAACCACCTACCAAAGCAGAACAAAGAAATAAAATGTGTACCTACCTGAAGCATATGGTAGGATACAAGGACAAGAATTTCAAGGGTAAAAGCTTTGATGCAATCAAGCAAATGTTTGACAAAGCTTACAAACAGGTAAATGATTTTGTTCCTATGGATACTAAAAGCAGTGGAAAGAAGGTTGATAGCAGTGGAAAGAAAGCAGAGAGTAGTAAGAAAAGAACAAGAGCAGTACTTGATGAAGAAAGTGTCAAGAGACAGAAGGTAGAGGATGATGCTGAGAAGGTAGAGCTTAAAGCTTGTTTGGAAATAGTTCCAGGTGATGATAGTGTTGTCAATATTGAATCTTTAGCTACAAAATATCCAATAGTTGACTGGAAGACACACATTCTAGCAGAAGACATTATCAATTATCAGATCATAAGAGCTGATGGAAGTACTAAATATTACAAGTTATTCAGTGCAATGCTTGATGATTTTGACAGACAAGATGTGTTAGATCTGTATAGGCTGGTAAAGGAAAGATTTGAGATAACAAGCCCAGAAGGATATGACAGATTGCTTTGGGAAGATCTCATCACTTTATTTGAACCAAGTGAGGAAGATGAAATCTGGAAAACTCAACAGGACTACACATTGATAAGCTAGAAGTTATATGATTCATGTGGAGTTCATTTATTATTGATGGATATTAGATGTTCTATTCATATGCTAGTAGAAAAGAAATATCCTCTTACACAAAAAATGCTTTTAAGAGTGTTGAGTGGGAGGCTAGAAGTTGATCATGAATGTGAAGTGGCATTTGAGCTTCTTAGATTTACAAGATCACAACTTAAGAAGTAGAAGAGTGTTTGGATACATCCTTCTGATAATCAAGAAGATTTTATTACAGAAACTTGATGATTAATATGATGAATATCAAGTTTAGGGGAGGATTGTTGGGAATAAAAGGATTATTAATTGTTACTACTGCTAGTTCAAGTTACAACTGCTAGTTGTGGTTACTTTTGCTGCTCAAGATCGAATAAAATGTTCTAAGTCATTACTACTGTTAGAGTAATATTAGTACTGCCAGTACAATTGTTACTACTGCTAGAAGAGTTTCTGCTGTTAGACTTAGTTAGTATTGTTAGTTTGTTTTAGTACTGCTAAAGTGATATGTATGAGATATTTTAGGAAAAGATATGTATGTGTAGAAAATGCATTGTAAGCCCATTAGGATTCCTTGGTGTATAAAAGGAGATCCTAAGGCATGTAGTTCATATATCTTATTTTCATATACAATCATTTATAGCTTCAAGGTTTTGTATAACCCTAACACTATCAAGAGTTTTCGTATTAATATATTGAGGCTTAAAGTTTGGTATTATACAATCTTATTTGTCACTGTTTTATTGATTATTCTTCTTAGTATCATAGACTAGATTCCGCATAGTCTTTGATATATTCAATCAAAGTTTCTACTATAGTTGTCTTAGATTTATTCAATACAACTAAGCCTTTTACAAGCTAAGCAAGATCTATTCAAGTGGGATCAACATATTTTTGAGTTCTCTATATGCCTATGATCGTCATGACATGTAGTATTTTATAAAAATATAAAATAGATATCTTATTTTCGTATTTAAAACAGAATGTTTAAGGATTTTACATAAAATGTGTTTAAACTTACTTTTATAAACTTTTTGGCATCAATATATTATTACAAGTCCTTTACCATAATTTATACCACAAGTCTCATTTATTTAAAGTCCTCTAACAATTGTCCAATGATCTTGTCCAAGTTTAACATGTCCTTGCATTCCATTTTCTTATAAACTTAATAAGTAAACTTTTAACCATTAACTTATACATACTTTATATAAATTAACCAACACTTATATAATACTTATACTTCCATTCCAACATGTATTTAACATCCATATAACATATGACAAAGTTTATCAAACCATGATCAAGAGTAAACATCCCTTTTACATGTTAATATGTATCCTAGATGGTGATTCACTATATAAACATAATATACACATGAAATCACAAATATAAAGAGTGTAGGGTTTTTAGATAACCTTAGAATGAAGTATGATGAAGAGAAACAAGATCTAAACCCTAGTTTAGATATAAAACCCAAGCTTTCAAGACTTAGAAAACCCTAATATCCAAGAAACCCTAATCCTAAACCTTCTTGATTAAACCCTTATAAATGCTAAACCAAGCCTTCAATACACCTTAGGATACCTTAGATATGATGTTAGATCACTTGTATATGTTTAAGGGTGTTTATTTTTGGCCGTGAGCTAGAGAGAGAGAAACAAGAGAGTTGTGTGAACTTTTGCTAGTGAAATGAGTATGAGTGATATCTCTTCTAGTTATGCAAGTATTTATACACCAAGTTAGTCCAACTTACTATTAGGAAAGTGGTCAAGACTAGTAGAAACAATGGGAGTGAATTAAGGAAGTCTTGGTCAAAACAACTAGCCATGGTACCTAAGGTTTAATGAGTTAGAAGTTGTACAAGTCCTAGTTGGTTAATTGTGTGCTTCATGTCCCCTTGGGAATTTGTTTTATCTAAAATAAGGGGGGAGGGACTAGGAAATATCTTAGATATTTTATGGATAAATACTTTCATTACTTGAAGTTATAAGTTGTATTTGTTAAATGTAGAGGTATAACTTATAAAGTGTATGTTCTAGTTGGTTCAATCGTTTAACTTCATGATCCATGATTTCTACTGGTTCCTCAACAAAATGAAGCTTGTCATCAATATGGAGTCCATCTAACGGAACGGCTAATGGTTCATCGGCATAGCACTTCTTCAAGTAGGATACATGAAACGTATTGTGAACCCTACTCAGCTCTTGAGGAAGTTCAAGCTTGTAAGCAACGGCTCCAACCTTTTCCAACACTTTGAAAGGTCTAACATATCTGGGGTTTAGCTTCCTCCGTTTGCCAAAATGTACTACTCATTTCCAAGGCAAAACCTTGAGCATAACTCTATCTCCAACTTAAAATTCCATCAACTTACGCTTTAAATCGACATAACTCTTTTGTCAATCATGAGCGGCTTGAATTCTTTGCTTGATCTAAATGACCTTCTCGGTCGTCTCTTGAACTATTTCTGGACCAGTGAGTTGAACTTCTCCAACCTCGGTCCAACAAACAGGTGAACGACACTTTCGACCGTAAAGTGCTTCAAATGGTGCAACCTTGATGCTAGTGTGATAACTATTGTTATATGAAAACTCAACTAATAGCAAATGGTTAACCCAACCCTTTCCAAGTCGATCACACAAGCACGCAACATATCCTCGAGAGCTTGAATAGTCCTCTCGCTTTGTCCGTCAGTTTGTGGATGGTATGCAGTACTCATATCTAAATTTGTACCCAAGGCCTTCTGAAGTGACCTCCAGAAATTTGATGCGAATCTAGGATCGCGATCACAAATGATTGAGACAAGTATTCCATGCCTCGTGACTACCTCTTTCAGGTACATTCTTGCCAATCTTTCCATGGGATCAGTTTCCCTCATTGATACGAAGATTGCAGATTTAGTAAGTCGGTCAATAATCACCCAAATGGTGTCATAACCTTGTGACGACTTAGGAAGCTTCGTGATAAAATTCATAGTGATATTATCCCACTTCCATTGAGGTATCTCGGGTTGCACCAACAAAGCCGATGGACTTTGGTGTTCAGCCTTGACCTTAGCACATGTCAAACATTTGCTAACATAGGTGGCGATGTCGGCCTTCATATTAGGCCACCAATATAGCTTCTTTATGTCCTGATACATCTTTTCAGAACCCGGATGGATAGAGTATTTTGACTTGTGGGACTCGTGCATGATCACAGTCCTCATATCGCCATAACAGGGTAACCAACTCCTGCCATTTAGGCATAGAGTTCCATCCGCGCGGGGTTCTAACTTCTCCTTTGGTATATCCTTCTTGATCATACCTCCTACATCTTCGTTTATGAGATTCTCTGGTTTTTGTGCCTCTATTTGAGCATTCAAGATTTGTTTAAAAAGATCCAAGCCAATAGTCATAACTAAGGCTCAAACTCTTAATGGTTTGATTCGCTCTTTCCTGCTCAAAGCATCAGCAACAACATTTGCTTTCCCCGGGTGATAACGAATCTCACAGTCGTAATCACTGAGTAACTCTAACCAACGACGTTGCCTCATGTTCAGTTCCTTTTGATTAATAATGTATTTTAAACTCTTGTGATCTGTGAACACCGTACACTTGGTTCCATACAGATAGTGTCTTCAAATCTTTAGAGCGAACACTACTGCTCCAAGTTCCAAATCATGAGTCGTATAGTTATTCTCATGAATTTTTAATTGGCGTGATGCATAAGCAATCACCTTCTCTCTTTTCATCAACACAACACCCAAACCTTTGATCGAAGCATCGTAGTATATGATAAAATCTTCGCTTCCTTCAAGTAAAGCCATAATTGGTGCACTACACAACTTCTGCTTAATCAGTTGAAACGCTGCTTCTTGTTTGTCGCCCCAATCAAACTTGACCTTATTCTGAGTAAGCTTGGTCATTGATTTGGCAATCTTCGAAAATCCTTCAATGAATCTTCGGTAATACACAGCAAGACCTAGAAATTGACGAATCTCCGTTGGTGTTTTAGGAGATGCCCAATCTTTTATGGATTTGATCTTGGCGGGATCCACGTAAATGCCTCGACTATCAATCACGTAGCCGATAAATTGTACCTTGGGAATCCAAAATTCACATTTAGAGAATTTCGCATACAATTCCTCTTTCTTAAGCAATTCCAGAATTGCTTTAAGATGTTCTTCATGCTCCTTCTTGTTTCTTGAATAGATAAGGATATCGTCAATAAAGACAATCACAAACTTATCCAAGTATGGCTTGCACACCCGATTCATGAGATCCATAAATACCACCGGTGTATTCATCAAACCAAATGGCATAACTTGGAACTCATAATGACCATATCGAGTTCTGAATGCCGTCTTCAGAATATCTTCTTCACGTACTCGAAGCTGGTGATAACCTGATCGCAGGTCTATCTTAGAATAAACGCTAGACCCTTGTAGTTGATCAAATAAATCGTCGATCCTTGGGAGTGGATAACGATTCTTCACCGTTAGCTTGTTCAGTTCTCGGTAGTCGATGCACATTCGAAAGGATCCATCCTTCTTCTTAACAAACAAGATCGGAGCTCCCCAAGGTGAGAAACTGGGCCTTATAAAGCCTTTGTCGGATAGCTCCTTCAGTTAGTCTGACAATTCTTTCATTTTGGACGGGGCCAATCGGTAAGGTGCTCGTGCTACAGGTGCAGTACCAGGTATCAGATCAATCTGAAATTCCACTTGTCGAGTCGGAGGAAGACCCGACAAGTCCTCGGGAAATACTTCAGGAAAATCTGGAATGATCGGTACGTCCTCAAGTCGCTTCCCCCCCCCCCCCCCCGACTTGTCTTCAATCTTCTTTGTAGTAACATGTTCCAGAAAGATAGGACATCCTTTTAGCAAATATTTTTGGGTTTTATTGCACGAGATGATGTTCAAACGAGTCTCGTTTCCCCAGTTGCTTCCATCACCACGAACAATCAACGTTTCATTTCCCCAGGGAATACTAACGATTTTCTCGGCACAAACAATGACAGCTTGGTACTTTGCCAACCAATACATACCAATTATGGCGTCGAAACTACCAAGTTCTACGAGCATTAGGTTGATATTGAATGGATGATTTAAGAAGTTTATTCTACAACCCAGAATGATAGTGTTTAACCAAATTATTCTCCCGTCAGCTAGTTCAACATCATAATAATGATCTAAGGTAGTTGGTGTGATATCAATTTGGGAGCTAAATGTAGTAGACACAAAACTTATATCGGCACCAGTATCGAATAAGATAGAAGCATAGCGGTTGTTTAGAAGGAACGTACCTGTAATGACGTTGGAGTCTGGGTTTGTCCCTGCATGGCCTACCGCATACACTTTTGCTGGAGCATTGCCATTCCCAACTGGGTTGACTCGGTTGTTGTTCTTCAGTTTTGGACACTCCCTCTTGAAATGTCCCTGGGCTCCACATTCATAGCAAGTAGCTTTCTGGCCTGTCTCGGTGCCCCTTTGGTTGTTAGCAGCATTGGCATTTGCAGTACTCCTATAGTCACGGCCCAGATGGCCAACTCTGTTGCACTTGTGGCATTTTGGAGCACACTGACCGTCATGGTGATAGTTGCATTTCGAGCACAGAGGTTTAGATCCTCCGTAAGGTTTCTTCTCACCAGACCCTGTAATGTAGGCCCTGCCAGTGTTCTACCTCTTGTTTTGTTGTTGTTGGTTTTGATTGTTCTTAGAAGTGTCATCAAACTTTCTCTTGTTGTCAGCCTGACGTTCAGCAAAGGTGCTGATCTTCTTGTCCATGAGTTCAGTTGCAAATTCAATTGTATCCTGCATGGTCTTTGGCTTAGATGCCATTACACTTCTGTGAATCATGTCGGGCAAACCACCGACATATTTCTCAATCTTGTCCGACTCTTCAGGAAACATCCTATCACACATCAATGCAAATTCCTGAAATCATTGGTTATAGCCTACCACGTCGGTACTTTTAACCTTCAAATTCTACATCTCACCCTCAAGTTTCTTAACCTCGCCCCTTAGGCAATACTTGTCGGTCATCATCTTTTTCAGGTTTGTCCAGGTCATTGCATATGCAACATCGTGACCAACAGTCCTAACGTAGGAGTTCCACCATGTTAGAGCACTTCCAAGAAGAGTACAGGTGGAATTTGGTTTTCCACAGAGCAATTGTTTATACGGAACACAGTTTCCATTCTTTCAAACCACTAAGTCAACTTGACAACCCATTTAGTACCCTTAAAATACAGGGGTTTACATTTCATGAAATCTGGGTAACTACACTCACGAGCAAGAGGAGCTTGTCTCCTTCCACCCATTCTCGAATCATGGCTGTCTTTACCATTTACGCTTCTAGTGGCCTCACGTTCTGCCAACACGTTAGTAACTCCTTGGGTAATTAATCTCTTAAGTTACTCATCAGTCACAGAAGTAGTGGGTGGTTGTTGTGGCTGGGGTGGTTCTAGTTTTGGGTGCTTTCCTTGGAGGCATTTTCTTCAAATCACAAAAAAATATAATACCCGTTAGATTTCATACAAATCATAACCATGACATGACATATACACAATAAATAAAGTGAGATCACATAACACACTGAAATATACAACTGAATTGAAATTAACAATGGTGTAGCTAAATCGACATTGATTCATAACAAATTCAATTACAGACATGACATAATATACATCCTTTCCATATATAATCTGGAAAATCATACATGACCAGATCAGTTACAAAATGATCACTATGATTAGGTTACAAGATGAAAATAAACAACCTAGGGCCTTACTACCCGGGAGTTACCCCATAATACTTAGTAGGCTATACAACATAGCAAAGACATAACCAGATCTAAGAACTACTATCGGCCTCCTCCGGTACATCAGGATGTGCTGGATCCCTAGCAGACGTCTACTGACTCTGTAGTGCTGCCATCTGAGTCTGCAATGTCCTCAGTAGAGTCAGTGCTTCTGTGAGTTGTGCTTGTCGTCTGCGGTCTGCAGCCCGCAAATCTCCAATCTCGTTCTGATATGCTAAAATCGTAGTATGTAGTCCGCTAACCTCAGAGCGTGTCATATCACTGGCATCCATAGACTGTTCCCAAGCCTCACGAGAAGCTCTGGCCTCACCCTCTATAAGTCTAGCTGTGTGAGCATGGGCGCGCCTGTCTCTACGTAGCAAGTTAAGCTGACCGCTCATCAACAATCTATCATCCTATGCATCGTCAAGCCTCCCATAGATCTCATAAGTATATTGTCTAACGGTAGTGACAAAATCTATCATCCTCTGACTTAACTCTGCCACATCAGTCGCCGGTATCTCCTCTACAATCTTATCTGGATCCACCCAGACGTCAGTAATCCAGTGACCTATCTCCCTATTTGGGTCACGTCTAATCTCGGCATCCAGAGTGCCAACAAAACCATAATCTGGTCTAAAGCCTCCAGTAGGCCTAGCAGTAGGAGCAGATGAACACTCCCCGACCTTATATCTGGGACCGGGAGCAATGCACAACCTTTTTCGAGGAGGTAACGTAACCTCAGGAACATCCGCTCTATAGTCAGTAGAGGGTAAGAGCAAAGGTGGTGATGATGCAGGTAATGGTATGGGTAAGATCGGTGGTGTCGTGGTGTCCCTGATGGTGGTGTCTCTGATCGAGGTGCTAAACAGTAAGTGGATGGTGTGACAGCTCTCATCATGGCCATAGTTACCCTGGTGTGTGGGAGTACAATAGGTGGTGGTGGTGGTGGTGGTAGTGGTAGTGGATGGGAAGTAGATGGTGACTCGGCTCTCAACCGGATCATAGTAGCTCGGTATCCTAATAGATGATTTGGACTAGCATGTAATGGTAGAGGTGACATTGGTAATGGTGATGATACTGGTAGTGGTGGAGATGGTATTTGTAGTAGTGGTGATGAGTATGATGTAAGTGGTGATGGTGGCGGAGTAGATATGGCAAGTAGTCTGTCAACCTCTGCCTCAAACAGAAATGGTGTAGGTGTCTGCGCTCGAATAGACATCCTAGCAGTGGTATGATATGTGGGTGGTGGGACGGAGTCGGCCGGAGCTGGGTGCTCCTCCTCCTCCTCCTCATCCTCGCCCTCGTCCTCCTTTTCGTCATCAACATCGTCTCTGGAGGACTCCTCCTCCTCCTCATCTTTGTCAGTGGGGTAATCAGCTGGATCCTCCTTAGGATCCTCATCCTCCTCCGGATCCTCCTCGGGATCAGACTCAGTAATATAACCCGGTGAATCAGCAGTGGGTGAGACAGCAGCAGGCAGTGGCTGCTCCTCAGTTGGTAGCACATCATCCTCAGGTGGCATAAACTCTGGGTATACAGGCTCAGGAATAAAATCTGGTGGAGGTGGTGCCTGCTCTGGCTCCTCAGGGCCAGGCACGTAATCTGGTGTTGGTAGGGCCTGAAGAGCGGCCTCCACATAAGCATAAGGGTCCTCTGGCATCATGGGCAGTCCATCGTATCCGTGTACAATGACTTCCAAAGATCCTATATCTAACAAGTCCTCGAACGGACTAGATACCTCCGTGTAAGTAATCGTGGAATCCTCCGAATCCGACATGACAAAATCTGAAAATCAAAAGTAGCTTATATAAGTATTAATATAAGACTCTTATCGTAATAGACATAATATATTTTTAAAACATGTATATCAATCATGAATGCATCTAGTATAACCAACTAATGCAGACAACTAGTGTATGTATGTCCCGTGAAAACTCATTTGTATGATGCAATGTTTGAAAACGGTTATAGTCCTAGTAAAAACATTTGATCTGGTTCTCTATAACCTAGGCTCTTGATACTAATCTGTAACACCCCCAAATTGGGTCACAACGGGATATGGGTTTGGGGGGTGGTACTTCATAGATCAATAACACAAGATATATATAAGAACGACCATTTAAAAGTCGTTTAAAACCGATACATTGGATTTAGCAAATTGTTTGTTACAAAAGCCCGAAGCTTCACTTGTTCGTTGTTCAAAATACAAAGATTCTAGTCCATAACAGATATTTCTCCAAAATGTAATGCAACAAAATCTTTAATGCATATGACTTCCAAAATAACGACCACCAATGTATCCCTTGTCTTGTACCTCATTGATCTCCCGAGAAAACATGCTTTAAAATGACAACAATAATGTTGGTGAATTCATAGGTTTGTAAAATGTATAATGTAGGACCACAAGATTTCCCCATGATAATGCAATAGATGCAAACATCACTAAATGTAATTACGTTTCCCTAAGCTCATGACACTGAAGCTCGACATGTATGAATTGCAATATAAGTTGCCAACATTGCCCGTGATGATGTTCTAACCCGCAACATCCCTAATTCGACATGGTATACGTTCGTTGTCCGGCATACCGGCACAGTGAGCATGACTAACCCGAACGGGGATGTCAATCCCAAATAGATCTATTTATAACATTCGCGCTCACAACAAGTAATTGACAGTTTATGATAATGGGCTCAGAGGATTATCGCTACTTAGGCAAACACGTAATCATGTTAAAATGTACACTTGCGTCCAATTTGTAAAACATGCATATGCTTCTCACCCCAAAACTTGTAAATCATTATAAATGTAAAACGTGGGGCTATGAACTCACCTCGAGTAAATGACTCAACAATATATATCAGATGTGTGAAAAACGTCACGTATGTGTCCGAGTGCAACCTAATTAATTATAGGTCGTATGAGTACTAAGTACCTTGAATAACTAATACCGTATATAATTCTATATAGCTACATCACCATCTAATTGTATTTGTGAAATAATATTTATAAAGTTAAAATGTTTATAAATATTACCTTAGTAAAAATGTCGTAACTTTATCGTTTTAAGCTCGTTTCGTACGTTCTTTACGTCCATGCTTTTGTATTAAGAAGAGTTATCAAAATCTTACATTTTAGTATTTTAAGTCCTCTGATGAACAGTACTTTTTACTATTCATGCACTTTTATAAATTTAATTAGCGTAATTATAGTAAAAGTCATATCTTATGCGTTTTAACTTTGATTTTACCGATTCTTTTAAGCACGTATTCGTAATTATAAATTCTATCTAATTAATATATTTTCCAAAAAGTTTCTGAGATGAATAGTGAATTGTTTTTATAAAAGTATTTATTATCGTAAACATGAAAAATCCATAACTCCTTCGTTATTGATCAAATAATTATGATTCTTAATGTTTTGGAATCCTAAAAATGTGTACTTTCTATGAAAAATAATTATATATTTTTATCAGAATTGGAAAATAATAAGTTTTTATAAAATTATTTTTATAAAAGCTTTTATTATCGTAAAACTTGCAAATGGCGTATCTTCTTCGTTATAGCTCGGATTTTCGAGTTCTCTATATGCCTACGATCTTCATGACATGTAGTATTTTATAAAAATATAAAATAAATATCTTATTTTCCTGTTTAAAACAGAATGTTTAAGGATTTTACATAAAATGTTTTTAAACTTACTTTTATAAACTTGTTAGCATCAATATATTATTAAAAGTCTTTTACCATAATTTATACCACAAGTCTCATTTATTTAAAGTCCTCTAACAATTGTCCAATGATTTTGTCCAAGTTTAACATGTCCTTGCATTCCATTTTCTTATAAACTTAATAAGTAAACTTTTAAACCATTAACTTATACATACTTTATATAAATTAACCAACACTTATATAATACTTATACTTCCATTCCAACATGTATTTAACATCCATATAACATATGACAAAGTTTATCAAACCATGATCAAGAGTAAAAATCCCTTTTACATGTTAATATGTATCCTAGATGGTGATTCACTATATAAACATAATATACACATGAAATCACAAATATAAAGAGTGTAGGGTTTTTAGATAACCTTAGAATAAAGTATGATGAAGAGAAACAAGATCTAAACCCTAGTTTAGATATAAAACCCAAGCTTCCAAGACTTAGAAAACCCTAATATCCAAGAAACCCTAATCCTAAACCTTCTTGATTAAACCCTTATAAATGCTAAACCAAGCCTTCAATACACCTTAGGATACCTTAGATATGATGTTAGATCACTTGTATACTTGGTAAATAAAATTGTATGAATTGTTTAAGGGTGTTTGTTTTTGGCCGTGAGCTAGAGAGAGAGAAACAAGAGAGTTGTGTGAACTTTTGCTAGTGAAATGAGTATGAGTGATATCTCTTCTAGTTATGCAAGTATTTATACACCAAGTTAGTCCAACTTACTATTAGGAAAGTGGTCAAGACTACTAGAAACAATGAGAGTGAATTAAGGAAGTCTTGGTCAAAACAACTAGCCATGGTACCTAAGGTTTAATGAGTTAGAAGTTGTACAAGTCCTAGTTGGTTAATTGTGTGCTTCATGTTCCCTTGGGACTTTGTTTCATCCAAAATAAAGGGGGGGGGGACTAGGAAATATCTTAGATATTTTATGGATAAATACTTTCATTACTTGAGTTATAAGTTGTATTTGTTAAATGTAGAGGTATAACTTGTAAAGTGTATGTTCTAGTTGGTTTCTCTTATGTATAATTCGGCTACAATGCTAACATAGATGAAGTTTTATAAAAAATTTGAGTATTAGGTATAAAAATGGGTATTTGTTGAAGCGTAGATAAATTTTGGTGGTTCCGTGAATGCCTAAATGTATTTTATCGCGAAACGTAAACACTTTACGTAACCAATAAAAATAAAATGTGCAAAGTTAATAATTATCCTCAAAATAATTATCTAACACTTGCTTGACGTAAACATTTAATTGTTTGATGGCCGTTTACGTTGAATGATAATTTTTAGCCTACGCGGTTTAACTTAACGATTAAAATTAAAAGCAAACGCGTACAAGACTAAAAATAAATAGTGAAGTAAATGACGTCGTAAAATGACCTGAAAACACGGAGTGTTATACGTGTGAAATCACTAATCTTTGCTCTTGCATTGGGTATAATCTTGTTTCTCTTCTACATTATGATCTTTACTGAGTTAATTATGAATGTTATGAATTCCATCTTGATTAATATGGAGTAGTTCTGTCATGTTTATTTGGGAATTATGAGGGGAATATGGATTAAAATTTGGATAACTAATGATTTTTGGTAAATAGTACATATGAACTTCATGTTTTTATCCTTGGATCCTTAATAATCATTTGATTCCCTACTCAACCCGGATATAGGTCGAAAGACTCCGATTTAGTGTTGAATTTCGAGTTTGTTTGTCTTTGACAATTCGGTGTTAGCATTGTGAGGATTGGCTAACAAAATGATCATTTTCCCAAGTATACAAATGTTTAACGCTCACCCTCATGTCTAACGAACTTGGTTGAGCAAGTTTATATTTATTATTTCCAAACACGAATCGATCTTAAAGCATTTTTCATAATAAAGATTAAAGGCCGAGAGGATTCCTTATTATGTTTAAATAGTTAATCTTTTAAATAAACAACCCGTTCATTTATTCGATTATACTTAAATTCATGGACTAGTTATTATCCCAAGTTTATCTTTCATTACTCTTGTCTCCCAAATAGACATCTCTTTTATAATCTTGAAATACTTGTTACCCTTTATCTTTAGATCCGTGACAATCTATAAGACATATTTTGCAAAACAACCTGACTTTTCTTAGAATCACCAACCCCTTGGAAAAACCTGGTCTTACCTGAAAAATTATACTACATACGTGGGTTATACTTTACCCGTGTGTTTCCATCTAATAACCGGTAATTCTAGTCTTATAAATTTAAAGCTTTTGAAACACATCAACGAGCATGTCGGTCAAAAGCACAAGTTGATCAAGAAAGTCAAATCAAGATGATTCAAGACAAGGAGATGATGCAAGATTAAGATCTCAAGCACTTAATGTCAAAAGACAAAGGCTCAAGATCAAGAGCACTAAGCATGAAGAAACAAAGCCAATACAAACAAGAAAAGACTAAGACCGAAGATAGAAAAAGGTAAAGCATAAAAGTCAAATCAGATCTTCAACATTTGAGGAGACAAAATCAAATCAAGATCACCTCAACATTAGGGGAGATTGTTAGCCTTAATTATATTAAGTCGAACAAAAATGTTATCGGTCATCTTAGTTATTAATGGACTTGTATTGTAATAGGCTAGTCGGGTTTAACGGGCTTGAACTTTAAGCTAATATTGTCTATATTTTGGGCTAAAAGCCCAACACAAGCCAAGCCCGGCCCAACATGGAAGCCCACGAGCTAAGAGTGGCCTTGGACTATAAATACCACCCTCCTAGCTTGTTAGGAGGGTGTTGGTTACCATTTTTCTAAGTGTAATCTTCTATTTCTCTATTCCTTCTATATAGCTTTCTCTCTCTAAACTTCTCTCTCTATGTTTCTTATGTATTTCGTGTGTGATATGGATACAAAGTGGGATAACACAAGGCTATGCCTAAAAAACTAAACTATAGTACCTTTTGGATAATTTTTGATTCGTTCAACCTATTTGACATGTTTCTCCTATATCTGATTTTTGGTTTAATCTCATTGACCTGCTTGAGAGTACAACTAAAGCTAATATTCAGTATGTATGAGGTTATCGTTCAACCCATTTGACATGTTTCTCCTATATCTGATTTTTGGTTTGACCCTATTGACTTGCTTGAGAGTACAACTAAAGCTAATATTCAGTATGTATGAGGTCATCTTAGAGGAAATTAAGTACATCTAACTAAAGTGGTTACTTGTGAAATCCTTGCTATAAAATACCTAAGTGAAAATGCTTTGATAGTACAAATGTCGAACCATAAAGATACTTACTGATATTTGGTAACTTTCTATCTAGTTTGTTGGAGACAAAGTTGCATATATATCTCAAAATGTCCTATGGTGAGGAAGCTAATTCAAGGAGTTGTAACACGTATAAAGGTGATTGCAGGTTAATCTTTCGAGAATCGTGTTTTCTTTAATATAATGATCAACCTTTTAATTTACATATTTGTAAATATCTGTTGCAGAAAAAAAATCTCAAGCTAGAATAATGTTGTCCTGGAATATTAGTTAGTTTGGGCTATTGGTACTAGCAGCCACTCTGTATGATGGACTCATAAAAAATTTTCTAAACCTATCTTTTTGGGAATTGATTTGCACACTCATTTTTTTATTTGGACACTCTTTTTTTGCATCATATGCTTGTACAACGTGCTTTAACTGTTTGTACAATGAGTGTCCCAGACAAAAATTTGAGTGTACAAATCACTAGCCTATCTTTTTGGTTGGGCTGGTGTCTCATGCCCAAATATTTACTTTAGTAAGGGTGTGTTTGGTTCGTCTTATAGAATCACTATGAGTTTAAGATTGGTTACCGAGTGGAATGGAAACAACTACAAAACTATATATCATTCTTGTTAATGTTATTTGGTTTAATATTGGATTTTGGAGTGGGTCCATTAATACATAACAAATGCTTCGGTAAAATAACTGTCATGTTATCAATGAGTGGTGACTAGTGATTATGGGCCCACATACGAGAATGATAAACTCAAACCTCCCAACTGCCCCTAGTTTGAGATTAGGCTACCCACTATCATAGTCGGTCCCGACCTACATTTTTCGGCGCCACATCAGCTTTCTCTCTCCGACGACCTATAGACGACCTTTTGCCACTTTGAGGCGACCTTCATTTTTTTTACACCAAATTTAAATTTTATTAATAATAAAAAATATTACATTAATAATAAAAAAAACATTACATAATAATTCAAATAAAATTAAAACATTACAATAATAAAGTGAATCAGCTATTTAATTTGCATTATTCCAAATGTGTTCCACTAAATCGGCTTTTAGACTTAGATGACCCGTTATGTCGATTATCTCTTGAGTAACTTGCATCGATTCTGCATGTGTTCTTACGGGATCATCACGGTGTTGTTCCTCTGGAAAAAAATCAGGAGATATCGCATTACCGTTGTCATGAATTATCATATTATGTAATAGGATGCATGTGTACATTATATACGATAGTCTACTTTGCGTCAACCCTCGAGCCGGATATTTAATTATCTTCCACTTCTGCTTTAATACACCAAAAGCTCGTTTCACATCTTTCCTTGCTGCTTCGTGCTTTGTCTTATACAATATTCGTTTATGATCATTCGTACCCGGATTTTTAATTGATTTAATAAGAACAAACCATTGTGGATATATCCCGTCAGTAAGATAATATCCTCTTTTATAAGGCACGTTGTTAGCCACGAATAGAACATCCGGTGCTCTCCCCGATTTGAGATCATTGAAAAGAGGGGATAGACGTAAAACGTTCACGTCGTTATTCATCCCGGACACACCAAAGAACGCATGCCAAATCCATAAATCATTGGAAGCTGTCGCTTCCAATAAAATAAATGGATCTGGCCCGTGATCACTCCTAGAAAATTGAGCTCTGAATGCGACTGGGCAATTCGCCCACGGCCAATGTGTACAATCAATGCTTCCTAACATCCCAGGAAACTTTCAAACAACAAAAAAACCCATGCTTTTCATCGTGATAAGCATAGAGTTTTTCCATGTCAGTATATGTCGGCTTGCGCAAAAACTCTTCACCATATAAATTCATGGTGACCTTACAAAAGATTGGAGAGAATCACGAGCTGTTGTCGCACCATTTGCAGATATTTATCAAGAGAATCAGGAACGCATCCATATGCCAATTGACGAACTGCGGAAGTACACTTCATCAATCCTGAAATACTACGGTGTCCCGTTACATCCATTATCTTTCTTGAAAAAAATAAGAAGCATCAGTTACTTCTCGAACAATTTTTGTAAATAGTCTTCGGTTCATTCTGAAACGATCACGGAATGTTGCTTCGTTTATACTGGGTTTTGGAGAAGAAGTAAGCCATTACTAAACGACCATGAGCACCGTAATGATCTCTTTCTACTCGGGTTCGATGGACTTTTGGGTTTGACGCATCATAAACCGCTTGACATGCCTCCGTAAACGCAGCAAGCTCGCTATTAACTTCATCTTCATCGTCCGAAGAGGTATAAAAAAATAGATCGGAAGACATTGTGTAGATTATAGTGGTTTAAATGTGTAGAGAGAATTGTTGTTTGAATGTGTGATAAAAATGGTGAAATGAGTGGGCATTTATAGTGTTAAAATTATTTAAATTTTAAAAATTATAGAGTTTTTTTTATATATACAAACAAAAAACGTGTACTTGCACCCTTGAATAATATATTATTATTATAGCGTAATTTAGAACAAACGTGTTACCCGAGATTGCACGATAGCGTCTTTGATAGTTTACTACATAGGGTGTGTTTGGGACGAGGCTTTTAGGGGATTATATGAGATTCAGCTGCTAAAATAAGCTTTGTTTGTACACATGTTTATGGATGTGTTTGGGACGAGGCTTTTAGGGGCTTATAGGGCCTGACCGGGAATCCCTGTGACCGTTTCCGATCCTTTGTTTGTACATCGGGTGTCTTACCACTAGGCCAATATGGTGGTGGAGATATCAAGCTATGATAATCTGTTATTAGAATAAATAAGGGTTTTAGGTGGGCATGAATTTGGAGGAGCTTAAGAAGGGTTTTAGGTGGGCATGGTGGTGGAGATATCAAGCTATGATAACTGTCATTTGATGCCAATAGTGGTTTGCTTAAATAGATTGCAACAAAGGTTTTCTAGTGCAGGGCCATCAATTTACAGCAAGTATAGTTGCAGCGTAGGATATACTTGCTGTTCATGGTCAACAAGACAACAAGTAGTGTAGGCTCTTACCTACACCAAGGCTTGGCGTATACAACCAGTATGACAAAAGATGGTCATGTTCGGGAATTGGGATTAGTATGACAAAAGATGGTCATGTTCGTAACCAGTATGACAAAAGTAGTGTAGGCTCTTACCTAGTTGCAGATGTCACATATCTATCACTGCAAAAATTTCATCCTCATTTAATTTGTTAGTTGATTGATATATCTGTGTGGCCTTGGAACAATCTGTTTATGGACACTCATATGCATAGCAAGTGTTAAAGCTCGCTTAGCCGTTTATGCATCTTAGCTTACAATCGAGGAGCTGAACCTCATTCAGGCTGTGTCTAAAAACAATGAATTCCTGAAGCTAACTTTTGTAAACCTCATCTTCATATTTATAAATCTTTAACAAGGCGATAGTTAGATTTTTATTAGCCTTACGTTGGGCTTTCTTCTATGAAATTAATTATGTTTCGAGTTCGTGATCATATAAATTAAGCATCTACTGTGTCACTCTAGTGTTTTCTTTGTTAAGTTGTTAATGCTTTCGCCATTTTGCTATATTTGGTCTAAATGTCGGGCTCTGCCTGTTACTGCAGGAGAGAGGGTCAAGACACCCAAGAGGAACTCGAAAAGAGAGACCTTAAAGCAGAGTTGGAGGAGCGTGAGCGGAAGCACTTCTCATCTAAAGACAAGGGTTATGGAAGTAAGTTCACGCTATCTTCATCTTGTACTTTTGTCGTGGCCTTCACAAATATTGACTTTATTGTGCTGTTTTTTTTACCGTTTCAGAGGACCGAGATCGTAGAGAGAGTGGTCATCATCTGCTAGAAGGTTGACATTGCACCTATTATGCTGATCTTATTGATAACTTTTCTCTTGACTGATTATCACAGCTCACATGTGCAAAATATAATGTATTTACTAATTACTAATTGTCAATTTATTATTAATAGGGTCAAAAAGAGAATTTGAGGAACGCATTGTTCCACGCAGTGCAGATGCAGATGATGCTGACGGGGATGTCAATAGTGACGACGATAGGTATTGTTACATTTAGCATTGTTTGTTTGCTAGTTGATCAACTAGAGGTGGAAAATTGAGTTGGTTGGGCATGGTTTGGTTGATGTGAGACAATTTTTCTTCTCAACCTGATGTTTTTTATTGTTAATAAGTGTCGTATATAGCTACGAAATTCTTCATAAGCATGCCCTGAATCAATTATTCGCAAGTAAATAGATCGAAATTTTTTCCTCCCGGATCAACCAGTTTATTGAATTATTTCCTGTCTGTTGTTTCTGTCTGTTCATTTGTGTACTTGATCCAGCTTTATTCTTGTTATCCCTTTATAAATGTTACTTTTTGAGTCTTTTTGCATGAACAACTATGTTGGTTAACTAGTGTGGTTTGGGATTAGTATTGTAGTAGTAGTACTTTAAAGACTTTGGTTCTGCATATTTGGTGACATCTGCTTCTAGAATGGTTATCTGAGTAGTTTGCAATTACAATCCTAAACACCCTAGTAGTAAAATCAATACAGTTTATTAAAGGCCAACCGACCTTTTTAGTTATCTTAACTACCCTGATATGTTCCATATGGCTGACAAATTTTTTTCTGTTGTTAGTGATGAAGATGATGATGATGAGGATGACACAGAAGCACTTATGGCAGAGCTTGAACTAATAAGGAAGGAAAGAGCCGAAGAGAAACTGCGCAAGGTAAGTTTTTCTCAGTATGCCTTATTTGGTGCATTGTTATCAATCCTTTTCTTATTTTCTCAGTTCCAATAAAGTTCTCTTGCTGCTTAAATTTTGTTGAACTGATTGTAAAGGTGGCAGTTTTGACCCATTTTCTTGTGAATGGGTTTTGGATGTATATATATATGACAGACCAAATGGGTGAATAAAATAGATTAGCTTAAAGGAAGTGCGTTAGCTGGGTAACCCTGGGTTCAACGGGTCACACATCGTTCATTGTATATCTTTATTACAATTTACAATAAAATCATTAAGATCGTTTTATTCAGAAAATAAATTTTTATTTGGAATAGTATTAGTTTTGTAACCGCACTTGACTGCTTTTATTAAATATAAATTTTTTTAGACAGACATTTTTCAGGTCACAGTCAATTTGCATGATCAGACCATTTGTCACCTACACTGTCATGTTGACATCCTTTGGGTCTGTTAACTTCTATGACTCCTATGTTTTTTGTTTCTTGCTTGATGGCAGGACGGGGTTAAAAATAATTCTCTTAAATCTAGATTTCAATATAATTCTCTTAAATCTAGATTTCAATATAATTCTCTTAAATCTAGATTTCAATGGTAATTAGTCGGGAGAATATTGGGTTTTCGTGCGCATCACATAAACCTTTTTTGTGCAGGAACGCGAGGAGCAAGAAGAGGAGCTAAAAGTTAAAGAAGCAGAACTAATACGGGGAAACCCTTTGCTTAATAACGGATTAACGTTCGGCACGACACGGAGGTTAGTTACCCTATCTCCATCAGCATGTAGAGGTGTCAATTTCGACCCATTTACGTATGAATGGGCCGATTTGGGCTATGTTTTATCTCTAACAGCTAAGTGAAATAAAAATCTTAGATTTATTGGAGATTGGGCGAATTTCTCCAATATTGCCTTGCACCTCTCAGTTAGTTTTACAATGATATAAGATAATTATAATAACATAACTCTTAAAATCAAGTATATTTTAAATATAATAATTTAAACATAAATGTATTAGGAGGCTGTCCAACTATTGAACTTTTATGATTTTTGCTACAGAACTTTGAAACTACTTCGGGAATAAGTTTGGTGTGTCCAAATTCGGAAAAACAGGCTCGATGATGACGATAGCCTAATAACATCTTTTTTTGAAAGTAAAATTGAAGAGAATTTTCGTCATACTAGACTTCTTTAAATAAGATTTGGTATAATAAATGAAACTGGATATGGGTGGCTTCAAATTTGTTTCAACCGCTGGGTAGCAAATATAAAAAAAGATGAATAGTTTAAGTTGCTTTCATATAAGTACATTATTACTACAGTTTTTGTAATTTCAATATTGTGGACAAGTGGGTTTGGTAAACACCCGACCCGTCTCAGCTGTCACATAAAATAATCCGATATCAAGTGTTGTTGATATCTTATGTTTAATATATCAGGTGGGATGATGATGTGGTTTTTAAGAACCAAGCTCGTGGGGAAGCCAAGGCCCCGAAGCGTTTCATCAATGACACTATCCGCAGCGACTTCCATAGAAAGTTTCTGCAGAAGTACATGAAGTAAGGAAGGAAAAAGTCCACAAAGTTTCTTGTTCCTTGACGTGTGATCTTGTTCAATGTATCTGACTTTCGGATTGTATAATACTTGAAAGTATTGAATTTGTTAGCTGCTTTCTGCAATTAAACACCTGGGATGATTCTATCTGTAATGGTTATTATGTACATCTATTCGAGTTTCTACTAATTCTTCTTATAAGTAGGTTGTCTTGTATTATATGTTAGTAGATGATCTAGCTCATTTCACCACAATACCTATAGCGGGTCAAAATGGGTAATTATTGTACAAGTCCACCATACCTGATTGAACGACTTTCTACCAAATTTGACATGCTTAACCAATTAGATCCATATTCTAATTCACCTAACCTACTTTTCTAGAACATCCCTTAACTAAAACATAACCTAGATCAACCGAAAACAAATGTACCAAATTTCACATCACTACTTGCAACATCAGACACACGAAATCACAAGAGATCATCTTTACAACTTTGTAATTACATACTAACCTAAATACATACATACCAATAGAGCACAAATTCTAAAGCCCATTTTTTTCACCCTAATAAAATCACTCTAGCAAAACCGTGCTTTTTAAAGGGTAGGCTGACAAGAATCCAAACAAACTGCTTCAACTAACAATATACAACGTGCAAGTGCCAACGTGGCTTCTAACTTGAAATGTCATTATTCGAGTCTTTTTCTGCTGTCTCTGCTTAATTTCCAAAACAAACTCAACGATACAAATCCTTGAGAGCTAAAACCACTGTTTTATCAACGTCCCATTTTATCGCTCCCTGCATCACCATTTTTGACAAAACACGAGAAAAGGGATTCAGTGTGTCGTTAAGCATATTTAGCATACTTCACCTAGCATGTCGTTTTCCTAGAAAACAATATTTCATATTGTAGGCGCCCAACTCGTAATGCTTACTCTTATGTGACAGAAAGTGCATGTCATATATTTTCATTGATATTGATTAACATTATAAAATCAAGTTAATTACTCAAGTTAAAAGAGGCAACTTTAACCCATTTATGTAAAACTGGGTCGCTGTCTGTTCTATTTAGTTCAAGTCATAAAAATAGTATATACTATATAGTATATACACCAAACGTAACAGATTGGTTTCGTAGAGTGTATTTAAATGCAAGGAACAACCATATTTAGCACATTACCTATTATAAGTTATAACAGTTAAAAGATGCAGATAAAGAAAGTGATTGCGGGTTAACCGAACCCATCTCAAACTCTTAACCCATTAGCCAACAAGTCCGACCCACACATTTACAACGATCTATATTTCAAGAAGTAAACCTTTAGTGACATAACAGTACGAGGGGTAGATTTGTAAACATACCTCAACTGCAGACGGAAACAATGCAACTCCACCAATGATACTAAGCCCTGTGAGATACGCACTATGACCTGGTATATCTTCTTGAATTTCCGTCGCACCATACTCAATAAGCACAATATGAATAAGCGCCAGACAACACGCAAGTATGTATTGACCTTCAAGCATCAATTCCAGCCATACCATGAACGTCGAAACAAAATACGGAATAATCGGAAAAAACGGGCTAATGACCGCGATAACAGTTGACATATACAAAAATTGTATATCAAATAACTTAAACAAAAGCCAAGTAAGACACCCTTGAAAAAAAGCAATCTCAACTGTTGCTAAAAGTACACCCGAAATAGCTTTATTAAGAACTTCAACACACCGAGTTCGAGCCGGTTTTGAGATCGGTATCATACACATAACTTGTTCAGTAACACCACCAGAATCCGATGTTATCAAAGAATACAAAACCCAAATGAAAACCGTCATTTGTGAAACAAAATTTAATACACCTGCTGCACCCGACACAATCAACTCAACAATGACAAAAACAAGCTTACTACTGCCACCAATAATCAATTTACTATTTGCCAACACGCGTTGAATCACATCTTTCCCCTGAAAAGCGATAGCTTTCGCTTTTTGAGTAATATCCGCCCTGCTAATCACAACTTCTTTAAAAAGAACATTTATCTCGGGATATATCTCACCCCATTCTCGATTAATAACCCGTTTTCTCAAACTAAGAATTTTATCAGCGTACGGGTTCCGTATAGCTAAAGCAGTCGTCCGACCAGAACTATTACTAAACCGCGGCGAAACAATATTCTTAATTTCCTCAACAATTTCAGTCATATTATACTGAACCGCCAAACTATCAATCTGTTCATAAACCGTTTCATAAAACTGATTAGTATACCTATCCACCATACCCGACACATCATTCTGATCCATCCATTGCTTCAAACCAATCTTTTCAGCGTAATTACTCTCCTCAACATGAGACTTAATCTGAAAAACAGCATCTTTACCTTCAACACCAACTTTATACGACAAAAACACAACCATAGCTAACGACCCAACAATCATCCCCACAATCAAACCAATCGCCACAATAGTCTCCAACCTTTTCAATATCCGTTTAGTAAAAAAAGCCGAATACGGACTCCGCTTAAAACTATGACTCCTAAAAGACGACACATACGACATAGTATTATCCACATTACTACTGGTAAACATAAACCCTAACGCTAAAACACTCACAACGCCAAATCCACCAAGATTCTCATACAACATAACGAAAACCCAAAAAGACACAAGCCATCTTAACAAAATCGAAAACCCGGAACGTTTCCGCTTCAAAGTCCTTAACTTTTCAGTTTTTCGGCGAAAAACTTTGAACAAAATATCCCTAAACTGCACTAAAGCACCTACGAAAACCCGAAAAACGGAAACAGGGATAGCTAATATAGTCTCAGTTAAACCCATCTTTAGAGGCTCACTCCAAAATGAAACTAAAGTCTGCTGTATCCCTCTTAATGGTATTGAACAAAGTACAGCCCACAATATTGGTCTTAAATACTGTTCTAACAGCTTATAAACACCATAAAATATAAAAAATGTTAACACGTATCCTGCATGTGCTGTTGCTATGTATAGTGCTAAACGGACCTGGCTGTCTTTTTCGGCGGCGGCTGGTGGCGCCGGCGCCGGCGGCTGTGAAGATGAATCTGTTCTGAGCATGTCATGACTGTCTTTGGTGGTGGCGGCGGGTGGCGGCGCCGCCGGCGGCTGAGGTGAAGGTTTGGGGGTGGAAGCTGTTTTGAACATGTCTTGCCATGGTGGTGAGTTTAAGGTTTGGTTTGGATCATTATTAATGTATGGAAATGGAACTAGTTTCATGTCTTGGTTTTTTTGTTTCATATTTTTGATGATGAAGAAAATGTTTTTTTTTTTAAATGTATAAATATAAAGTTTTTGGAGATGGAATAATTGAGTTGTGAAAGATGATAGAATTTGAATAGTGAGTGGTTTATGTGGTGTGTGGGAGGTCACTTGACAAATGAAAAGTGGTGTTTTTTACAGGCTGCTTTTTTATTTGTGTCTGTGTTCAAATAATTAAATAATGGGTGATATTAACGTGGGGACATTGATTGACTGATATAGGATACGACAAAAGATGGCTATGCATATTTTTTAGAAGCAATGCTAGGCTCACATAATTTGTAGGGTAAAGGCCGTTTATTACCAACTTACTTTCTCATTTGTACCGTAATGACCAACTTACTTTTTTTCGTACTCATTACACCAACGTACATTCAAATTTTGTTCGATATCACCAACATGGTAAATTGTTACCTACACGCTGACATATTTATTCCACGCTGGCATATTTATTCCACGCTGACATATTTATTTAATTGTTAGAGCATATAACTATATTCAACAGATGTGATAAAAGTCGACATATCAAACATTATAAACTCATCTTCTCTTTCCTAACAAACACCAACAACCATCACTCCCTTTTTTTTAGCTAACAACAAACACCTTTTTTTTTAAAGCTGAACAAATACACACACTTATTCTTTAATCATTCCAAAGATGGCGATCATGAGGAATGGCCAGAGATTACTCTTGCTTTTGGAAGACATTTAATAATTATAAAGATTTTCTTGTAGGGATTAAGATCTTGATTTTGTAGATCTTGATTAATATGGGTTTATGTAGATCTCGTTTGGTGTGGTTTTGTTGTGTCGTGATTTTTGAGTTATGTGGAATTATGGATCTGTCTTTTTTAGTTTGTGGGTAAGAAGGTTTGTTTATACATATTTGGGTATGATTTTTTTGTGTGGATAAGATTATATAAATTAGTTAATCATAATTACAAATACAATCATATATATGCGAGTGACATGTAAGAAGTAAATCACCTCACATCTCTTTGGGATAAAATGTTGTCTATCATTTCGAAGCCTCAATTGAGAGGTTCCATGGCATTTCTTGACAAGTTCTATACAGAATCTGTTTGAGCTTTTTCTTGCTGAAAAATGGACTCGATCACCTGAATAATAAAAAGAGATAATGAAGCCCAATCCAAAAGTGGATTGAAATCTAACTTTAACAGTATAGAAGATAGTACGATACGACCTCCTAAGTTATAAATTAGTTAGTCAACCTCTTTGGGATAGATTATATCATCTCTAGCAATGCTGATATGTTATGTAGTGAATGGTGGTCAAGAAAATTGAAGGTGGCCGAAATTATTAACAAGTTCTGGGAGAAAAAAGAGTTTGAAGATGAATGAGGTTGAAGATGAGGTTAATTTTGTCATTTCAGCCTTCAAACTAGCATTCAACAGTTAACAAAAGAGAAAAAGAAAAGGGCAATTTAGTCATTTTATATTATAACTAGCCAATCCACGTAGGCAAGAATTACACATGTGTAATTTTTTAAGGTACACGTGGACATGGAAAAATGACATGGAAATCTAACTGGTCATTTGGGTGATATTATCACAAAACAATCAAGTACGTTGGTGTAATGTATAAAAAAAAGTAAGTTGGTCATTACGGTACAACTGAGAAAGTAAGTTGGTAATAAATGACCTTTACTCTAATTTTTATAAACAAATATTCACACCTACATGTGTCATGTGTGATGTACCAATTAGATTGCATTAAGTTTTTCTCTTTCTTACTTTTCACTTTTCATAATCAAGTGACACATGTAAGTGTGGATATATTTTTGTAAAAATTATGTGAGTATAACATTTTTTTAATGTGAAATCTGCTTAGGCTCAGGGCCGTACTTAAGTTTTTTAGAAATTTAAGTCTCGAACGAAATTAAATAATGAGGTCTTTCAAAAAATAATGTTATAAAATGTCATTGTTTATAAAATAAAATGAAAATTAGTTATCTAAATGTTCAATAGTACTCATTTAAGATATTCTCTCATTTAAATACTTTTTTTTCGAGAAAAATATGTTTACACATGCAGATAATTGTTAACGGAGCAAATTTTAAGGCCCATAAAATTTTTGGGACCATGTGCAGTTGCCCACCTCGCACACCCTCAAAGAAGGCCATGCTTAGGCTCAAGTGAGTGAGAGTGAGGGTCTCACCAAGTGAGGCTCACCTCACGAGTGACCTCCAAAACCATCACCAAGTGAGGTTAAGAAAACGAGGAGCGAGTGGTGAGCCACTCACCGTGCGTAGTGGTAAAAACTATGGGCTCATCTTTTTGTTTTAGTGTTTTTTATTTGTTTTGTGAGTGTGTATGGGGTATTTAGTTGGACATATTTTGTATAAAGTGAGTATTTTAATGAAAGGTGAGGTATGGTGACCAAAACATTTGAATGGTGAAAGGGAGTGAGGGGAGAGGGAAAGCTGATGTGGCGTTGAGGTGGATTGTCATCTCTTATCACCACTACCTTTAGCCTTGTTACCATATAAGTAAGACTAAATGTAGTGGTGGTCACACCCACTCACTTTACGTGTGAGCGACATCTCAGTTTTCTCTTTATCTCACTTCCCTTCATTCATTTTCCCTTTTCACCAACAGTCGTCACCTTTTCCTCACCTTACATTTATACAAATATACCGCACTAAATACCTCACACACACTCACAAACCAAATAAAAAATATTAAAATTAAAATAGATGCACGATTTTCAAGAGGTGAGTGACTCCACTTTGCTTTCCTTTTTCTTGCCTTCTTACGCGTGAGGTGGTGGATGTGTTTTGGGCTCACTTGGTGAGGCATGTGTAACATTTTGTATTTTCAAGCATTTCGTCCAGTTTAAGGTTGGGTGGTGGCTGACGCGTGAAATTTAGAGAAAAACATGAGCTAATAGTGAGGAGGTCATCGAATAAGAAGGCGTGTAATTGGTGGGCTCCCTTTCTCATCCTACCGTTACACATATATAAAAAAGAAAAAAATTACCATTTTTTATAAATATTATCCTAACTCGGTAGTTTTATACACACTTTCAAACGTAATCTCACTCAACTCAAACAAAATTGTTGGTGCAACATTGACTAGGGTCTCATTTATGTTTTAACGATGACAAATAAACGTTCGCAAAGCGCAAAATAACAAACGATAGCCAAAATCCGTAAAACCGGATATTTGCATCTGGCGCGGTGGGGCACGCGTCAACACGTGGCCAGCGCGCCACTTACGGTATCCATTTTTACGGATTTGATTTTGTCGGCTTTCCTCTTACCCGACACATGTGGAAAGTTCAATAAAGGTTATGATATTTGAGCATTTAGGAACACTCCAAATGAGGTTTGGACTTAGAGAGGAGCAAAAAACGAATCCTCCCATTTTTCTACAAAACGCCAACTCAAATCTTTTATCAAACGCCTCTAGCCAAGGTCGAAACTTCTTTCTAAACCTAATATGATCATATTTTCAACATACCATCAAAAGAAAGTATTCACTTGACCTTAATCCGGATTTATGATGGTCTTAATCATGTAACGGGTATTACTCCCGTATTGGTCAAACTGAGTCAAAGGTCCTTCTGCGTAAAAAAAAAAAAAAAGGTTATTTCCCGTTATGGGACATGCTTTACTTAAGATGCAAAGAACTTAGCTTGTTTGCATCAAAATAATTAGTAATCACATCCATTGTTGATTATCATGGAATAAAGTTTAAGTGACTAACTGAGTATGTGGAGGTTAATCATACTTTGAGGTTTCTCACCTCCTTACTTATAAATGTTTTACAAACCCACACATGTATTCCTCATATGTACAAGATGACTTACAAACTCCCACACCTTTCCTACTACTCTTCTATACCATACTTCCCATACCACACTCCTTCCTAATCATTTGTTAATCTCTTCCAACCCAACAAATGATTAAACCTTTCTCTCTACATAGTCCTACAATACCTTCCTTTATAATCATTTGTTAATCCTTCTTACCCAACAAATGATTAGATCCTTTACACACTCTAAACACTCCCTTTCTTAAACCAACCCATAATCACATTTGCCCACTATTTTCTCTCTTATTGGCAATGTGATTATAAACCCAAATCAATCCTTTGACTTCATCCTAAACATCATCACCTTCATACTTATCATCTTTAAACATTCTTCAAGCCTAAACTCTTCTTCACACAAATATTCCCCAAATCTTATCCTCGGTATGCAACTTCATTCCCTTACATAATGTACTCTTCTTGTACTTGTTGTACTTCTTGTTCCCTTTATTCCCAATGTAGACTCCTCCGCGTCCCATCAAAACATTCTTCACCACATATCTACTATTCACCTTCTTCCTCACACCCTATTTGAATTTCACACACACACACACACACACACACACACACACACACACACACACACACACACACACACACACACACACACACACACACACACACACACACATTCTCTCTCTCCCTCTCTCTCTCTTTCTCTCTCTCTCTCTCTATCTCATACTATCCTTTGATTAAGCCACTTCATCAATTCATATTACCTCATTATCTTGTCCTCCCTTGGATTGAATTCAAATGTTAAACAAACATACTTCCTCTCACAAACAAACACACTTCCTCTCACAAACAAACACACTTCACTCTCTAAACTAACACGTCTCTCTTTCTACCATTGATCTTGCCATCTCACCTATTCAACTTACCTTTCACCATCTCATCTCAGCCCTCCATTTCAAACTAGATCAATATGATCATTTCTATCCCATCACCATCACATCATGCCAACTCATGACAACTTATTCACACCTCATCCTTATCCTTTTCACACATGTGCTCAAAACATTTAAAATCTAAATTTCAAATATTCCCCTATTTCTCTCCAAGTTAAGAATATTCTCTTGTACCTTAATTAGCCTTTCAAACCATTAGTTAGTTTCTAACTAAGCTACTTACATTTTGAGGAATACCCAAACTACCCTTGTCTAATTTTTTTTGACACTTGATAAACAAAAGCTTTTAAATACTTCACAAATGCTTTTATCAAATAGCTATTTGAGTTGGTTGACCTTGAGTATAAGAATGATTAAAAGGTCATAGCGTGAAGTACAATTGAGGGTTTAACAAGAGTTGGTAGTTAAAAAACCAAAAACCCGAAAAAATAGGTTCGGGTCTTTAGCACGCTGGCCAAGCGCTGACACGCGGCCGGCGCGCCACAAACGAATTCTTTTTACCCTCACTTTGGTTTTTGGCCTATAAATACCCCCTCTTGGCCTTTGTATTCCTCACCTCTTGCAAAAATTCTTTCATATCTTTTCTCTTCTCCTATTCTCTAAGTCTAACATTCAAGTGTTCTTAATCTTTCTTCTATCATCTATTAAAGAACACATCTCCGCAAGAGAGACACACAAGTACTTAATCCACACGTGTGTGTTAGTAGTCGAGGGTCTTCTTTCTCATACCCTTTCTATTAGAATTGAGTCTCTATGCTAGGTTAGGGATTGATTCTTAAATCAACTTTTATATTCAATTTGATTGTAAGGAAAGTCTTGTATCTTAGTGATCAAGCCTCGATCATTAGGTATCTAGTTGGGGTTTGATAAGCTTCTAAAGGAAAGTTCTTAGTGGTCCTATTTGATCTAAGTGATCCTAGAGGTTAAGTCGAATCACAGGTTCTTTAGGGTAGATTCCGAGGGCGGAATACTGTAGGTAGTAACTCTTCTTTGTAAGCACTGATCTTTGTGCATAGCGGTGGAGTTAAATTGTAATACGGTTTATAGTCCACCATAAGGATTATACTAGGAATAGTATAGTTGTGTTGATTCGCAACTGGACGCTAAAACCAATTACAACTGATATACAGAAGGACTAAACCCCCCCTTCCCGAACCAGTATATATCGTGGTGTCTCTCTCTCCATCTCTATTTACTTATTGTTTCTTTACTAAGTAGATCATCACGCCACTCAATTCCTTTGAGACTTGAAGTTTTATAAACTTTAAAGAAGTCAAGAAAACCGTATTCACACCCCCTCTACGGTTCTACAAAAAGGATTAATCATGCATCATGAATCCTGATATGAATTTTGAAGCAATAATTTTCACACTCTCGTCGGACGACAAAGTAGTTTTAGTCGGGACATGAATTTTTTAACTGAGCATTGTCGTTTATTACTGATACACGATAACCAAACCGACTAATGAGAAACACCGTAAATTGAGATCGATATGGTATTCATAAAGGTTTAGTCCAAACCAATTTTAGTGGGAATCAGATGTTTTCGGATGAAACTTTCGAGCAGATGTTCCAAATGAGTCGAAGGTTGTTCACCAAGATCCTTTCAATGGTAGACAAAAAGTTATCATAATTTCTGAATGTCAAAGAGTCTGATGATGATGCTGAGTCAGAGGGTTCCGATGATGGTTTAGACTTCTTTGATGTGCTTCTTGGATGATTCAGGTTGTGATAATTCAGTTGTTGGTGATTGGTGTTCAATGGAAAGAGGTTCTACAGATGGAGTTGCTTCTGGTTTTGATTGTTCAGGATGAGATGATTAAGTAGGTGGGGAATGATGTTCATCAGAATGAGTGACCTTGTCAGTAGATGGTGGTAGGGATGGTTCTTCAGGATCATGTGGCAAATCAGTTTCCATTTCATCTCCAGCTTCAAAGATTTCTTCATCACTAAAATCTTTAAGGTCATCCTCTAAGTCTTCCATGAGTGCTTCAGAATCTCCAAGTTAGGGGTGAGCATAGTCCGAGGACCGGACCGAGGACCGAAATGGTCCAAAACGCCAGACCGAGGACCGGACTGAAATGGTTTTGTCCGGTCCAGTCCGGTCTTCGGTCCGGTCCGGTCCTACAAGGCATAATCACTGGGTTTTTTGTAAGGCCGGACCGGACCGGACCGAAGACCGAATATAATGAAAAGCATAGATCGAGGACCGGACCGAAATACGTTCGGTCCGTTCCGGTCAGTCCGGTCCGATTGACGGTCTGTTTTGCTCACCCCTACTCCAAGTGATTGAATAGTAGGGATGGTATCCGGATCCATTTCATAAGAAGTCTTGCCTTTGTTGTGGTTAGGGTTTGACACCACAAATCGAGTGGACTAGGTTTTATCCACCTAGTACTTAGCACGAGCCCCTGATTGATTAGTAACCAATGTGGAGGGAAATCACATATCAGTTAGTTATATGTTTCGCCTGGAGTCTTTGGGATCAGTAGGGGTTCCCTCGGGCAAAAGCCGTGATGTGCAAATGCCCTCATTAGGTTGTATGGCATGCAATCCCATATCAACGGGTTGTATGATTTCCTCTGAGTCTTAAGGATCAATGGTTTAACCCTTGGGCAAAGACTATGATTGGTGAATGCCATCTTTAGGTATAGAAGGCAATCTCGTATCAGCGAGTTGTATATTGCTTTATGAGTCTTTGGGATCAGTGCTTGTTCCCTCATGCAAAAGCTTGGATGTGAAAATACCCTCATCGGGACACGTGAAAGGCAATTTCGTAACAACGAGCTGTTGGCTTTGTAATACTTTGTCACCACATCAACACCAAGAAGATCAATCCACTCTTCTTTTCTTATTTCCACTTCTTGTTTGGCTATATCAGTACGCCCTAATACACAAACTAACACTTTTTTATTTTTGTTTCTTTTTGACAGGATTCCTCACTCCTTTTTGTTCTTTGATTTGAGTCTTCAGGTAAAATGAAACATGGGTGGGGGGATTTTCCACCAGTTTAGTAACAAAATCAAATTTTTTTCAGTTTCTTCTTCTTAGAGGACTCAACCATGGAACCAGTCAAATTGATTGTATCATCATCAGAATCACTTTTAGTTTTCTCTTCTTCAACATCCTTGGAAGACATAACTTCTTTGCCCTTATCTTTCTTGATTAGCTCGCCCACAAGTTGAGAGGAGCTCTTTGTTGGACTTGGAAGAAAAGGAGATTGCAATTAAGTTGTTGTGGTTGTGATGATTGGTGGAATGACTGATGTTTGAGGTGGTGTTGTTGGTATTGGTTTGTTTAGGTTAGTCTTTTCGGGATCTTTTGCAGCTTTTCTTTAGAACAACTAAGAGATTGTGACCTGTTGGGTATTCTTCTCCCCCTCAGCAGGGTAAGAGCCAGCTTGGCCTATTGAAGGAACACCAGCATCTCTAAGTTTCTTTGATGCAGACTCAATAACTTGAGAAAATTTGTTCAAGGCTTTAGTAACTTTGTTGAGCAGACTTTAAAAGGCATCCAAGGTCTTAATCTTAGACTGAACAGATTCAAGTTGTGTTGGTACATAAACAAATTATGCTGAAAGTTCCCACTGAAGAGTTTTCAGTTCAACAACTTGAGTGGTAAGACTTTTAACAGTTGAAGTAAAAGTCTCCAGCTTGTTAGGAATTTCTTTCAAATCCACAAGCAGCTCAATCTCCAGGTCATGATGATGAGGTGTCATTTTATACACTTTTTCGGGGTTGTTTAACCCCCTAAATTGTGCATTTATTCCCAAAATAGGTACGTAATCATTCCTTTTTAGGTATTTTACATTTGGAAGGCATTTGGAAGAATTACATGTGACTTGGGCTCATTTGGAGAAGAAACGGACAAGACTACGGACCTACACCAACATCTCTCAAGATAATGTTCTCAGCAGCTGGAGACGGCATCACAGATACAACGTGACGCTGTCACAACGAAGTCCAAGACGGCGACACAAGATCTTACGACGACGTCAGAGCACACGACCCAACCCATTATCTAGAATATTCTTTTTCATGACGGCGTCATGACTAAAACGCGACGCCGTCACAACGATTTTCCTATATATACAAACACGAATTTAGGATTTTAGGTGTGTAACTTTAGAATAAAAAGAGGGTACGAACCCTAGTTCGTTTAGCAGCTGTTAGAGACGATTTTAGGGCCTAAAAACCCTATTTTACTTCTTTCAATTCATGTTCTAACCAAGTAAGACTTATTTAATTATTCAATATGTCTTGTTGTGTGATTCTTGTCTGTTCTTGCTTTATCTATAACATGCTTGGCTAAACCTCCTATTGTGTTTATTTATGATTGTATGAAACCTAGAATGTAGATCTTAGTGGTGTTGCTTCTTGTGATGGATATGCATGTTAGGTCTTAGAAAACCAGCTTTTGTCTGTATCGTTGTTGATATGTCTAGGAAAACATGATTGTGTAGAAAGGATACCATCAGGTAACCGTCTTTATACTAACTGCCCCTTCATATTTGGTTGATCCATTTTTATTATATTTCATATGCATTTAATTTACCCTATAAGGGCCTTATCATTGTTTTCATACTACTAACTTGTGCGTTGCTGAACGGAATATTAAATAGATGGGGGTGTTAGTGTAATTGTTCATGACTTAGGAAATAATTAAATAGATCATCACAAGTGTGAGAAAGCAACAACATTAGGAGAAGCAATCTAGGGAGTAATACATGATTAAATAAACACAATCTTTTATTATATTGTTATCACCAGTAGCGTAGTTAATGTTTATTTTAATAGCTAAAACCAACAACCTCTCAAATTATATGATTTACTTGCTTTCCATAAAATATAAAAATACAAAAATAATATTCGTCAATCCCTTAGAATTTGTATAGACCGTGATCAAGCCTTCCCATCTATTCCCCTGATATGTGAACCTATAACATCCCTTGAGTCTTTCCTATATATACACATCGATTAGGTGCTATGGCCTAGGGATTTTTGTTGCGTAAAAACTTCGTGTAGAAGTCCTACGACGACCGCATCAAGTTTTTGGTGCTGCCGCCTGGGGAATAGTTAGGTTTTTGATTATTGTTTAACTTAGTTCTACTCGCTTGAATCCTTTCAAGTGAGACTTTAATTCCGCATATTAGCTTTCTTGTAGTCTATCTTTTTCTTTATGCCCTTTGTTCGTAACATTTGTAAATTTGTGAATTATAATGAATATGTAAGGTTATTCTAGCATAGGTAGGTTTGATGTATTCTTCCGTAATCAACTCTTGGCGTTCCAAAAACATCAAGATGAATCTCTTTACGATTCGTGGACTCGTTTCAAAGACATAATCCGAAAAGTCCCGAATCATGGCCTTAATATATGGACCCTAATTGAAATCTTTTTTAAACATCTCGACTCGTTATCCTGTCATATCATCAATTTGACAGCAGAAGGGGATCTTAGGAAGTTTAGTGATATAGGAGCACGGTATGCCATAGAGGATTGTGCCCAATATGATAAAAAATGTAGCAACCCAACAAGCACTATTTCTGATGAAATAATAGCAAATCCAAATGCTCAAATAGTTGGGGATGATATGGTTAGGGTACAAGTACCTAGGTGTATGGCATGGTTAGATTATAATGAGCGTGTAGATAGCCTAAGTACGATGGATAATGAGGTAGGAGTTACAAGCCCTGAGAGTACCACACAAACCCTACCGTCATTTGAGGAATACACACCGCCCGTGACTTACCTAGAAGAAGTAGAAGAGACTTTAGGAACCCCGATGGAGGTAGATCCCTTAGACAAAACACAACTAGAGGATTTAAGCTTGAATACTTATAATCATGACATTCCTCTTAGTTTTAGGGAAGTTCCTAGTTTTGATGGACCGGAGCCTCAACCTTTACTCAATAGTCAATCCTTAGATGTAAGTCTAGGAGACGTAATAGGCCTCGAACCACCCATCAAACCACATAGTCCAGCTATTTCTAGGATGAAGGTAGTAGATTATTTAACAACTCAAACACCGCCTTCACCTCACATGGAAAATTCCCATTCTAAGGGTGTGTATAGTTATTGTAACCCAGTTATAGATAACCCTAAGAGACATTATGGATTTAAATTGGGTTTATTAGGAAAAAGTGTATCCCTAGGTGTTGATATTTCAAATTGGGAGATGTTTGATGATGATTGGGAATTAGAATCTAAGGAAGTTTCTTCTTTAGGAGAAGAACTTAGTTTATTTGATAGGCCAAATGAAGTAGAGAGAGATAGAATTCTAGAAGCACACTGTTTAGAGTATATTCTTCAACAACAAATTTCTCAACATATGGCCTCTTCTCACAACAATGGTGTGTACCGTTACTATCACCCGCACTTGAACTCAAGTATAGAGGAACCCTCACCTTTATCTGTTAAATAAGGGTAGAGTCAGGCTCGTGACTCGAACAAAAACAAGCGCTTTTTTGGGAGGCAACCCAATATTTACTTTTATCGCATATTAGGAGTGTCTTGTGTGTTTTAATTCTTTATAGTTTGTTTATTATGTTTGAATTAGTTTGTAATCATGCTTTGTTTATTTGTAACTTCGTCTTATTTGTAATCAAAGGTATTTTGCAACAAAATAAGTGTAGGGGAATTTATCCGGCTTTTGAGCCAAGTTCAAGCATGTTAAATAAATTGTTTAGATTAATTCGCGTCAGTTTCGAGTCATATGATTAAATTGTTAAATCTCAGGTTTTATGCAGCTATTTGTACATGAATTAACTTATGGAATCAAGTGCAGGAAACTTTTCATCAAAAACAAAAATTTTGTTTTCACAGAACGTGAAGACGGCGTCACGATTTACACGCGACGCCGTCACCACGACACCTGTGACGGGGTCACGTAAACCCTGACGGCGTCAAACGCCCAGGTCCAGAAAACTTAAAGTTTTTAATTATTTTTGAAAATAAAACTTGCATAACATTTAAAATATGTATTCTTCTGTTATAAACCTGCAAAACCTAATGAGTTTAACAATTCTCTCATCCTATCTTTACTGCTTTATCGAGTCAAACCCTAAATTCACATTGTATATTTGTTTATCGCACATTTTATGCTTGGTGTAGTTGTCTTTGTCTTTGATTACAGGTTATATTTGATGAGAAGAAGCTTGGAAGTTCTTAGGAAGTTTCATTGGATGATTCTTGGAGGACGATTTAACCAGTTTTCACATGTTTCTTCTCCATTATTGAGCAAACCAGGGGAGTACTAGTTTCTTTTCCTTGTTTTCTTTTCCCTTTATTCGTTCTTACGGGTACTTCTATAGAACATTGGGGACAATGTTCAACTTAAGTGTAGGGGAAAATAAGCCTTAGAAACTATTCTTTCATTTGCCATTTGCTTTATCCTTAAAATGATGGGTAATATATCAAAACATAGCATAAAAAGGTAATTTTTACCCAAATTAAAAAAAATTATGACACATACCGACGAAAACCGAGTATTAATAGCGTCTCATGGATCGGAATTTATATGACTAGCACAATAACCCTCATAATTCCACCCTAAAAATGTGAGGTTCGCCTTTAGATCTTTACGAATTCGGGTATCTATTATTGATACCCACGATAGTTTATACCTTTAGCCTTCTCGAGTTAAGGAGTGAGCAGTCACATGTGTCTATTTCGTCGTTACAGATGTGTACGTGTGGTCTTCGTCGCCTTTTCTGGAGCATTGGGATCGGTATTAAATTATATGAGTGTACCGGTAGCATATTAAATTCTAGAACTTGTTATTGTGATGCATCCCGAGATCGCATAGTAAGTATTCGGATTTGCTTGAAAAGAGGCATTAGGTTTAACCCATGTTTTAAACCTGTAATTGTTATGATGGTCACACCGATCATATAACTATCCCACACCCTTGCCATGCACTCATTATTAGTTCAAGATACCCCTAGTATAACCCTCCGAGCCTTTCCTTTTTTATGGTTCTTGTATTAATGAAGAGCATTGTTAACCCTTAAACCAATCGTTACACCTAAAAAGAGACTTAGCCTATCTTGTATGTACTTATTTTTAGTACATTATTGTGTTTAACCCAAGTTAATTATTTGATTACACGGTTGCTAAGTCCTTATCCTTGTAAATACAGTTTTGGGACGATTGGGATTCATAGTAGTATCTATTTCGCGAAAGAATGGGGAAGAAAAGTTTAGTCAATACCCCATATGTTTGTGATAACCACCTTTTTAGGGGTAATTTTAATATATAGTATACGTATTCCAAAAGATTCAAAGAAATTACTTTTGACCAAAGCAAAATCTAAAATGTATGTTAAAGTTCAAGGCTGTCGGAGGTACTGTTATAAAACCACGTGATGATTATGTTATAAAACAATGAAGAAAAGAAAAAAGAAAAGAGGAATGATGTAGAGTTGTGTTTTGAGTTTGTAGGATCTTCGTCCGAGTATTGGAGCTTGCAACCATACCAAAACTGTATTATTGCGTATAAAATAATTAGATAACCCTTCCACTGCAAATTCATGCAAATCCACCCAAATGTATCCCATCTGTTTCTGTTTTCACTATATGTTATCTTACACCTACACCCCACAACCCTTTAAAAGACCTCTTAGATAGTAATGAGTAATACTTGCGCCTAGCGGTGAAGGTTTGATCCTTTACCAAGCCTATGTAATTTATATGCTATGACAGGTAATGAGTGTTGATTTTCTGTTTCCCCCATATGTTATAATTTATTATACAACCCTTGAGTAAAAGATGGAGAATCACAAAACTTTTGTAAGGTGCTAGTATATTTTTTCGTTGCTTTTAATTACGAGGTCTTCTAGAAGGGGGTTGTTGTAAATTCTTTTAAAGAGTAGGTATAATGACCTTTTAATGCTAAATTGTCTAGTAGAAAGCCCATTTGCTGAGGGTCAAGAAAATCTCCAGTGTAGAGGTTATTGTATGAAGGTGTCGTATTTTATTACACTTTTTCGGGTCATTTAAAACCCCCTAAAGTCGTGCATTTTATGCCCAAATTAGGTACTTAATCGGTTCATTTTCAGTGTATTTCACATCTGGAGGCATTTGGAAGAATTACACGTGAATTGCTCATTTGGAGAAGAATACGAGACAAGACTACGGACCTACACCAACATCTCTCAAGATAATGTTCTTAGCAGCTTGGAGACGGCGTCACAGATACAACGTGACGCCGTTTCGACGAGGGCCAGACGGGTAACAAGCTCTCACGACGGAGTCCAGAGCAACATGATCGTGCCCATTATCTAGAATATTCTCTTTCATGACGGCGTCACGATTAAAACGCGACGCCATCACAACGATTTTCCTATATATACAAACCCGAAATTTAGTGTTTAGGTGTGTATACTTTTGAATTTAATGATGGGGTACGAAACCCTAGTTCGTTTAGCAGCTGTTAGGACGATTTAGGGCCTAAAAAACCATACCCTATTGTACTTCCTTCAATTCATGTTTTAATCAAGTAAGACTATCTTAATCATTCAATATGTCTTGTTGTGTGATTCTTATCTGTTCTTGCTTTATCTATAACATGCTTGGCTAAACCTTCTATTGTGTTTATTTATGATTGTATGAAACCTAGAATGTAGATCTTAGCGGTCTTGCTTCTTGTGATGGATATGCATGTTAGGTCTTAGAAAACTAGCTTTCGTTTGTATCGCTGTTGATATGTCTCGGAAAACATGATTGTGTAGAAAGGATACCATCGGGTAACAGTCTTCATACTACCTTACATGTGCGTTGCCTTAACGGAATATTAAATAGACGGCGGGTTCGTGTAATTCGTTCATGACTTAGGAAATATTTACATAGATCATCACAAGTGTGACAAAGCAACAACACTAGGAGAAGCAATCTAAGGAGTAATACATGATTAAATAAATATAATATTTTATTATATTGTTATTACCATTAGCGTAGTTGTTATTTAGTTTAATAGCTAAAATCAACCAACCTCTCAAATATATGATTTACTTGTTTTCTATAAAATATAAAAATACAAAAATAATCTTCTCTCAACCCTTAGAATTCTGTTAGACCGTGATCAAACCATCCCAACCTATTTCCCGAGTGAACGATATCCCACGAGTCTTGCCTATACTACTACTACAATGATTAGGTGCTTTACCTAAGGAGTTGTAAAACTTCGTGTATAAGTCCTATGACGACTGCATCACATGAACATGCTTTTTCAACTCTTTGAATTCTCTAGTTAATTCATTGAACTTGGAGGGGAGCTCTTTCAGCTTAGTTGTTAATGAGCTTATAATATCATGAAAAGATAAAAGCTTTAAATATTAAGGTTGCAAAGATTTTACTAGAAGCTCAATGAGCTATGCTACATTTGGGTAAGAGGGTTGAGTTGAAATGAGTGCAACTTCATCTTCAGCTTTGGTCTTTCCTTCTTTAGCTTAGAGTCTTGAGACTGAAGGAGAAGAACTTGATTTGCCAGCTCTTGAATTTGGATGGACTTTGGAGAAGGAGGATGAGAAGCTGAAGCATCTTAAGTTTCTTTGGGTTCTTCAGGCTGGTCCTTTTCAGCATAAACCTCTTCATCACTATCATCTTGAACAATGATTGGTTCATCATCCTTTGGTGAGTCTAGGTCCATGAAATCAATATAAACATTCTGGACCAGTTTTGATAGATCTTCCAGCTTGATTTTTGTCTTTGCATCATTAGAGCTAGAGAGATTAGGAGAGGTATTGAACTCATCATCTCCAAGGCTAACTTCCTTCTCAGCTTTGCTGGTTTCCAAATTTGTACATGTTTCAGTGTGGGCAGTTTTCAACCCATCTCCAGCAGATTTGGTTTTATCTATAAGAACACTTGGGTTAGTCTCTGCAAATATATTATCAAGTGAATAGTTTTGGGTTCCTTTATCCATACCTTGTTGTTTAGATATAGAGTCATTAGGAGCATATTTGCTAAGATCAACTTCAACTGTGAAATCTACTAAAGCATCATCACTTGATGCAGACTCATAGTGAATAATGGTAGAAGTTGAATAAATAGGTTTAATATGAATAGATGCTGACATACCACTACTGAGCTGAGGGTGGGCTCCTTCTTCACTAGTGACCCCTAAAGATGTTGGGCCACTAGTTGCTTGTTGTACCTCTTTATGCATTCCAGCAACCACACCTATGGAAACTGGAGGCTGGCTTTGGTTTGTGTCCTTGGCCAAACTGGACTGAGTTTCTTTCACTGAATGGCCAGTTTGAGAACTAGTGTCCCCTTTTGTAGAGGAGACACCTTTGGCTGTCTCTATCTTGGACTGAGGATGGTTATATAAAAAAGGAATTTGCTTTTTTCTTCGTCTAGACTTAGCTCCAGGCTTTGTGTCTTGGGTATCCTTCTTCTCAGCTTTTGAGGAGGTTTTAGGAGCTTTGAATGCCACTGGCTCATCTGCTTTGCAAATAGCCAACATGTGGTCAGTGAAGGGGGGACCTTCAGGTTGGTTTTTTTCAATGCTAGTTATGAACACTGAAGACTTGAGTGGGGTTAAGTGTGAAATTATCATTTCCATATCCCTCCATCTTGTGCTCTAGCAGCAAGGATAAAAACCTAGAATAAGGGACAACCTTTTCTCTAGTTTTCTTATTCATCTTACTAATAAGATCCTCCCAAATCAACCTAGCATGATCTATGTTAACCCCATTTGCAAGACAATAATGGATAATGGCATCTTTGTTGGTTATTTGATCAAATCCCCCAATCTTACCCCCTAGTCACTAAATGATCTGAGCCATTAACAACCTCCACCTAAGAGGAAGAAGACTCTTTTTGAGAGTTCCTTTGGCTTCAACTGCTTCCCCATACCCAATTGTTGGAAACCAATGTCTTACTATTTCTATAGGTGGTGGTGCAACAGAATCACTAGAGTGGGCTAGGTAGTTTGCCCCAATGGAATTCCTAAAATTATTTACCCCCGCTTCACCTAAAATACCCCTAGTGGGAGTTGAAAACCAAACCTTTGAGTTCTTGAGAGCTTTTGCAGTGTACCAAAATTCAGAGAGATATTCCTTATATTGGTTGAGTGATCTAGTGAATTCTTCCCTAAGACAACATTTAGAAATGAAGTTAGAGACACTTTTGAAATAGTTTGAGTTTGAATGAGGAGGGTAAAGAAGAGCCACTTTATTATTAGGATTGCAGATGATTTCTTCAATATCAAACCCAACTTGAGTAGCAGGCTCAAAGGGAATGAGGCTTTCTGGTTGTTGTTCTTGTTAAGGATTTTGTTCTTGTTGTGGAACTTGTTGTTGTGATGATGATTCTGCCATTTTAGGTTAGGGTTTCGAGGTTTTGATTGATTAGGATTGTTTGTGTGTGTGTGTTTTTGATGAAAGATGTTTTGTGAAAAGTGATTTGTTAAAGTGATGTTTTGGGTTAAATAAGGATTGTGATTGTTTTAAAGGTGATTTGTTAAAAATCTTTTGAAAAGTTATATCTTATTTTGAAAGATATAAGGATTCGAAAGGTTTTTTGGGTTTTATTTGCACATTTTGCTAAACTTTGTATTTAATGAAAGTTAGCAAAAGTGCATTCTGACACCTTGAACAGTGAACAACCGTCTGTTCAACTGCATAAGTAGGTGAGAGAGGGTGGGTGAGGTCATTCGGACATTTGGATATTATTTTTAATAAAATTAGAAAATTATATTAATTTTGAAAATCACTTTTGTCTTAAAACTGACCCTTGATTGATTGTTTTGAAAAAGTTGAACTAGGTTCAGATTTGTTGTTATGTTATGCTGAACAGATATTGATAATGTTTCTCAACACCAATGCTCCAGCGAAGGCGACAAAACCACACATGCTCATGCAAATCCATGAATAAGATACATGTGATTACTCAGTTACTTCACTCGAGGAAGCTGAAGAGTTGGATCAAAATTATGGTGTAATCTTTCTCAACACTAATGCTCCAGCGAAGACGACAAAACCACACATGCTAAGTCAAATCCATAAAGGAGACATATGTGATTGCTCAGTTACTTCACTCGAGAAAGCTGAAGATCAATATCTGGTCTAGGTGTAAAAACTGAACTGAGGAAAATACATCAGTTTTTGTTCAGTTCTTGATGTTCACCAATACCCGTGCTTCTAAAAAAGGCGACCAAATCACATGTGCTAAATCAAATCCATGAGTGAGATACAAGTGATCACTTAGTTACTTAACTCAAGAAAGCTAAACGTTAATAAGCAAAAACTAAACTGACACTTAACAAATAAAGTTATGTTTAGTTTATGTTGAAAAGTTGAACCCCTTCAGTCTTCATCTGAAGAATCATTTGAGGGTTAAACTTTTAAGCCATCGATGTTTAGCATACCTAGTTCACAAATTAATCTTTTAAAAGTTGGTTCATCTAAGGGCTTGGTGAAGATATCAACAAGTTGATATTGAGTGGGAATGAAATGTAATTCAATGTCCCCTTTTAGGATATGATCTCTGATAAAGTGATATCTTATATCAATATGCCTTGTTCTTGAGTGCAGAACTAGATTGTTTGAAATTACAATAGCACTTGTGTTATCACAAAATATGGGTACCTTCTCATATATTATGTCATAGTCAGTGAGTTGGCTTTTCATCCATAGTATATTGGCACAACATCCAGCAGCAGCTACTTATTCAGCTTCATCTGAAGACATAGCTACAGATTGCTGCTTTTTAGCACTCCAACACACAAGTTTGCCTCCTAGCAATTGATAAGCACCTGAAGTGCTTTTCCTATACATGTTGCATCCAACATAGTTAGAGTCTGAGTATATTTTTAGGTCAAAACCTGAACATTTAGGATACCAAAGACCAAGATTGGGAGTACCGTTCAGGTACCTGAAAATTCTCTTAACAGCAATAAGGTAAGATTCCTTAGGATTTGCTTGATACCTTGCACAAAGACAAGTAGAGAATTGAATGTTAGGTCTGCCTGCAGTTAGGTACATTAGTGATCCAATCATACCTCTGTACTGAGTCTCATTTACAGCTTTGCCATTAAGATCAGATCCTAAGTTATTTAGGGGTACCATTGGTATTTTCACTGATGAACCATTGATGTCATACTTTTTCAGTAGATCCTTGACATATTTTTCCTGATTGATTGAAATGCCTCTTTCATATTGTTTAATCTGAAATCTAAGGAAATAGGTAAGGACACCCATCATGCTTATTTCATATTTTTAAGTCATCAGTTTTGTAAACTGTTTGCACAATTTTGTGCTGGTAGACCCAAAAATAATATCATTAACATAGATTTGCACTAGAATCACATCAGGTTGGGTTTTGTAGACAAACAATGTGTTGTCTATCTTTCCTCTAACAAACTTGTGTTCAGTGAGAAAGGTTGAGAGAGTTTTAGACCATGCTTTTGGAGCTTGCTTAAGTCCATAAAGGGCTTTGTCCAATTTGCAAACATGGTTGGGGAATTCACCGCTCTCAAAACCTAGAGGTTGTTTATCATAAACTTTTTTTTAGCTTTCCATTTAGAAAATCACTTTTCACATCCATTTGATAGACTATGAAGTTCATGTAGGTGGCAAAGGCAAGAAAGATCCTAATTGCTTCAAGTCTTGCAACTGGAGCAAAAGTTTCATCATAGTCTATGCCTTCTTGCTAATTGTAGCCTTGAGCTATAAGCCTTGCCTTGTTTTTGATTACAATGTCAGTGTCATCCCTTTTATTCATGAATACCCATTTAGAGTCAATTATGGTTTTACCATAGGGTGCAGGAACTAATGTCCAGACTTTGTTTTTGGCAAACTGATTTAGTTCCTCTTGTATGGCATCAACCTATCAAGGATGCTTAAGTGCTTCAGAGACCTTTTCTTATTCTTCTTCAGACAGAAAATCTACAAATAGACATTCATGAGCTGAAGCAGCACTAAGTTTTTTGGCCATGGCCCTATTAAGCATTCCAACTCCTGGATTGCCTATTATATTAACCAGCTCAATATGTTTGTCCTGAGACCATTTTTCTTGATGATCTGGAGATGCCATGGATGGGATGGATAAAAAGGGATTAGTTGGGATTGGAATTGTAATTGAAACTAAAACATCTAAAGCTGGAAAGGATATTGGTTCATAGATCTGATCATCTTCAGTATTTGGGAGGTTATCAATGATATTATTATCATTGTTATGATTTAAGTATTCAGACGGATCATCATTTAAGATATCATCAGTTTGAACAAGATGATCATTTTGATCAGCTTGACCATTTTGGTCAGATGAAACCTCAGTTTCAAGGATAATTAGTTTATGTATTTCATAGGGTTCTATAAAGGAAACAACATTGATATTTGTTTGATACCTCTGAGAAGGTTCATAAGGATGAAGTTACTCGTCAGTTCTGAGTGACGTGATATGTTTTTTTAGTTTGTTGTATTTTGGTGTTGAAGACTCTGAAGGATTTGGAAACAAGTGAGTATCTAAGAAAATAACTGTCATCAGCTTTTTCTTCAAACTTCCCTAAATAGTATTTATGATTATGGATGTAAACTGGACATCCAAAAACATAAAGGAAGTCAATGTTTGGAATCCTCCTATGAAAAATTTCATAAGGAGTTTTAAGATGTCTTTTAACAATAGTGGATTTGTTTTGAGTGTAGCATGCAGTGGCTACAGCTTCAGTCCAATATTGTTTTGAAAATACAAATCCTAAAAGCATTGTTCTTGCAGCTTCTATGAGTGTTTTATTTTTCCTTTCAGCAACACCATTTTGTTTAGGTGTGTAAGGAGACAAATTTTTTTGAGAGATACGTCTTTCATCACCTAAGTTGACAATAATGCTATTTCTGAATTCAGTACCATTGTCAGTTGTGAGTTGTTTGACTTTGATGTCATTTTGATTTTTAACTCTTTTGATGAATGACATAATGGTTTCAGGTGCTTGACTTTTCTTCTTCATGAAGTATACCCATGTGTACCTTGAGTACTCATTAACAATGACAAGGGTATACTTTTCATGGTTAATGGACCTAGGAGTTACAGGTCCAAATAAATCCATGTGAATAAGATGAAGACATTTCTTGATAGAAGATGTCTATTTTGTTTTGAAGCTGGCTCTATGGTGCTTTCCCTTTTCACATGATGAACATGGTTTGTCCTTTGAGTATACAATTGAAGAAAGACCAATAACTAGATTTTGTTTTGCCAGTTAGTTGATTGTTTTGAAGTTTAGATGAGCAAGTCTTTTATGCCAAAGCTAGTTGAGATTTTTAGTAGCTTTGGCAAAGAAACAAGATTCTTGTGCAGAAGATGTCTTGCCAAGAACATAAACATCTCTTACTCTTGAAGAAATCATAACAATTTCTTTGTTAGAGTTGAAGATTGTTCCTATTTTCTCATCAAACTGAACAATATATTTAGCATCACACAGCTGACTGATGTTAACTAAATTGTATTTGAGACCATTTACAAATGCTACTTTTATGAAAACTATACCATTACATTTAATAGAACCATATCCTTTAGTGATGCAAGTTGAGTCATCTCCAAACACCACTTTAGGTCCTGGTTGTTCCACATATTTATGCAGATAGCTTTTGACACCAATCATATGCCTTCAGCATCTACTATTCATGTACCAGATGGGTTTCCTGATGTCATTCTGCACAAATAAGTTAAATGGTTAGTTTTGCTTTCAAACCCACCTTTTAGTAGGAGTCTTAGATCTTATAGCATTTGATGATTTGGATTGGAATGCTTCAGCTTTCTTAGTTTGAAGTGCTTCACCCCTTCTAAACCACTCAATGTCATTGTGATCAGTTGTGGTATGAACTATGCTACCACAAGTTTCACAACTTTTGGTGACATGTTGAGGGTTTCTTGGTTTGATTCCTCTTCTTAGAGAAATGACCATGTTATGACCATGTGTATCATGATCATAACTTCCATAGATATCACATATGGGATAGTTTACATAATCATCAGACATATGATCATTGAACCCACAGTGTATGTAAGGAGGGAAGGGTTTTGATGGTCTTGAGGTTTTGGATCTTAAAGAAGATCCACTTGACCTTTAAGATGCTGAGATATGTTCATGGTGGACATGTATTCAACATAGGAGTGTTAACGATCCGAGCCGAGTCGAGTTTTGGCCTAAACGAGCCAAGCTCATTTATTAACTACTCGACTCGAGCTCGAGTAAAATTTTATAAATTGGCTCGAGATCGAACTTGATTATTTTGTTATTGTTCGAGCTAGAAGCTCGTTTAAGACTTCTAACTTTTTTTGTACTCATACAATAAACTAACTTTAAGCTTAAGATGCTCGTATAAACGATCGAACTTGATAAGCTCGTTTATTAATTCAAGCTTAAGCTCGAAAGCTCGTTTAAAATTTTAAAATTTATAAGGTCAAGAAAGATTGTTTATGAACAAACAATCAATGTTTAATAACATCTAAAGCTTAACTAAGTATCAAAGGGTGGGGGGCTTTGCTTATATAGAGGTTTCTCCTTTGAATGTTTTCTTCTCCAAGCAATGTGGATAAGTCTACTAGCTATGTCCTTCATATATTTTAGTTTCTTTTGTTCTTTTGATATTTTCAAACTATATTTCTTATTTGTTATTTAAGTATTTCTAGTTAGCAAAGAAAATATATCATTGTGTCTTTATATTTTTCTAATTTTAAAACAAAAAATAAGATAAACTTATAAACATATAAATATTTAGTAGATAATGATTACATTAAAGGCTTTACTATCTTCTTTTATTATAAAATAAAATATGAAAAACTATTCATTAGATTATTATTATTTAGTAATTAAATAAATGAATAAACACCAAGCAATAAAATAAAAAATAATAAATATGTTATTGTGAGTAAATATTAAATTTTAGTTTCAAGCATTAACTTTAAGCAAAGATATATAAAAAATATTCATGTTCATACTCTAATTTAACTGGTTTAACTTTTAAGTCTAGAAGATGCAATTAACCTATCGAATAAAGTCATGTTTAAACTCTCTTACGTCGCTTCAACGTAGTAGTCTAAACTACTCTTTGGCTTCTTTGGAGATATAGAAACGAGTTCACATTTTCTTCTTAAAAGCATAATAAATATATTCTCTTCAATAACGTCAAGCTCTTATCCTACAATTAGATTAGTAATAGGCATAGTAATATTTCAGATTAATTGGAGTCAATGGTTGATGACAACCGAAATGCTTTTCCGATCTCTTTTCTAATTTTTTTTCTTTTATTGAGAACACGTAATTGATGTACTTGTATTATACATAATTTCCTAGTATATGTTTTACCTCTTTCACTAGACATGATTATCGAATGAATATACCCAAGTATAATTTTGTAAGCTTAATTCATGAAACTAGCCGAGAAAATATTGTCATTCGAGCTTGAGTCAATATCATAAATTATTTTACGAGCACAAGTATATAATGAATTATTTGATTGTTTAACTAAATTAAGTCATGTGTATGTGTATTTATGTATGGTCATGTGTCTCTTGTAAATGTATGTGCGTATCATATGTAAGAATGTATGTATATGTTTGTTTGTTTAAATGCTCATACGAGAGACATTGTATGTGTATGCGTAAACACATTTGTATTCACATGTAATGGATTATAATTAATAAACCATTATCATAAATCTAACAACTAGTTTACATTATTTGAACGAGTGTAAGAGTTAGTTAGTTCATAACTAAACTAACAAAAAAGAGTTTCTACAAGAATATTACCAACAACAATCTTTGTGTTTCATCATCAAATAGATTTGAGATGATAACATTTTTTATATTCTATTGTCTAAGACCCATGAACCAATTGTGTTTAGCAACCTCACATTGAATTTATGCATAGATATCATATATGTGTCTTTATATGTAAATATTGGCCGCATTGATGTATTTCATAGTGTGTCCATACAGATTTCGCTTTTCATATGTAAGTTTCCTATGTGTCTATACATATTTAAGTTCATATGTATATGTCACATGTGATCATACATATTTGAATCTCATCGTATGTGTCTTTTGTGTGTGTAAGCGTGAAAAACATAAAAGAGAATCGCTTGTATACAATATACATACATATGTTGTATTTTTAATCACAAAACCCTTGACATAACTCCCAACACCATGTGAGTCATACGAGCGAGTTTCGTTGAAATCATCTATTGATTCATAATTCTTATTTAGTGGTATTCATGATTGATTTCATTCACTTATATATTTGATAAAGAGTTATTAAACATAATGGTTATTTCTTTATAATACACTTAACTAGCATAAAACTAATTTAACAACTACATGATCAATAAATATATACATAAATAACAATTTATTTAACATATAACTAAATGTATTTAAGGTTAACTTATTCATATGTATTAACAATCTAAGTAATGCTTGTAAGCTTGAATGAAAAAACAAAAGAAAAAAAATCATTTCACATCCCACATTGAATGAATGAAACAAAAGGAAGGCAATGTGAAGTCTATATAAACAAAGGCCCAAGTTTACTAGTTTATAATTATATGAAAACTAAATTGTAGATCTTTGATGTGATTGAAGGTTAACATATTGTTAGTTTTGGTTTTATGTTTAACCTAAAATACTAATAGTAATTAAAATTTTACAATCGAAATATTTTGAAACTACATATTTAGCTCGATTAGCTCGTTCGGCTCGTTTAGCTCGAGAAGCTCGTTGGCTCGTTCGGCTCGAATAACTAAACGAGCTATCGAACGAGCCGCGCTAAATACTAAATTTAAAAGCTGGGCTTGTTAAATTATTCGAGCTCTACATTTTGTTTGAGCTCGACTCGAGCTCGAAATTTATCAAGCTCGACTCGAACGAGCTCGAGCTCGAGTAGCTCGTTAAAAGCTTGACTCGTTAACAGCCCTAAATTTCAACATGATCACAAGTTCTGTGATCAGTTCTCTGACACTTCTTACAAAATAGAACTTTGTAACAATTTTGAGAGAGATGATTGTTTAATCCACAAAGTTCACAATTCTTTTTGAATTGTGTTTTGCATTTGTTTTGAAGTGCAATTTGGGGAACCTATTAAGGTTTGTTATTTCTGAAATAAGATGACTTATTTTTGCGAATTTGTAATTTTAGATCATTTAGTTCTTTTATTACAATGGACAAAGGGAAGTCATCTTCAGTTTTCACATTCTTCATTTTACCAACAAGAGCTGAATTGTTCTTTGAAGCTGAAACATTTTTGTTGATCTTAGCAGGAGTTGAGGATGGCTCATTTATGGTGACACCTTTTAAAGTTTCAGCTTTGAATGTGGAATTAGACTTCAAAATTGATTGATAGTCTTTAGTCCAGATATGGGTTCAGCACAAGCAAGTTTCTCCAGTGAAGGAAGTGAGGTGCCGCAAACTGAAGATTCATTAGCTGAATCATACTCAGTTGCTGAAGACTCAGTGACAGTAGCTGAAGGATCAATTACTTTCATTTGAGACTCAGGAGGAAGGATTTTACCAGTATCATGATTAGGCAATTTGAATCCTTCAGCTTCAGATAACCAAGGTCTTTCCATCGCTGGAGGGGTGGCAATTTTTGACACGACATGCTAAATGAAACGAACCCGACATAAAGTTAAACAAGTTTGGGTCAAAAACAAGTCAGCCTGTTTAACCCGTTTAATAAATGGGTCGTGTTTGGGTTTAGTAAGTATTAAACAGGTCAACATGTGAACCCGTTTAAATATATATAATCCTCTAAAAATAAAATTCATAACTTGAACTTTATGTTACATTTGAATTAAATGTATTTTGTTATGTATTTAATATGAGTGAATTACGATTATAACTCATATATCATTGAAATTGTCGTATAGATATTTGTTTGTTATGTTTATAATTTTTTAGATCCTTATATCGTTCTTTATATTAGTTTTGCATTTAAATTAGTTAAATCAACAAACCACCAACCTTATTCAATGCTTGACCTATTTATTTAAACATGTTAAACGGGTCGCAAACGGGTTACACTTGTTATGCATGTCAAGGTTAGGGTTGAGTTTCTTGACACGATTAATAAATAGGTCATGTTTGGGTAGAGGTCATAATAACCTGACAACCCCTGAAGCCGCACAGGTCAACCCGAACACGACTCGATTGCCACCTTTAGCTGGAATAGACACAATGGTACCATCAACTAAAGATTTAATAAAAACTAAGTCAGTTTGCCCAGAACTGGAGGGATCTTCAGTGAGTTGATCTAATCCTAAGATTCTTTTCTTTTGATTAGGAATTTGTTTACTGATACACTAATTAACTTTGCTAGAACTGTTTAGCCATGTTTCCATAATTAGTGTAAGCTCTTTCACTTCTTTTCTTAAATTTTGATTCTCTTTAAGATCAGTGTTTACATGCTGCATGATAAGAAAATCAAGTTTTGCTTGTTTTAATACTAACAGCTGCTCTTTGCATGTATTCAGTTCTTGAACAAGATCTCTATGTTTTAATACAAGATTGTTTCTTTGCTCTTTAACATAGTTAAGATCAATACACAAATAATCAAGAAAAGATTTTATTTCATCATTATCTTCCATATCAAGAAGAGTGTGTACCTTTTTCATAGTGATCTTCACCCATTCCCTATTTTTGGCACTTTCTTTGCCAACAACAACATTTTCATCATCAGCAAGTCCCATGAGAACCTTCACTCTAGTCATCTCATTGTCGTTAGAGGACACATCTTCTTCATTCCATTCATAGGCTTCGAAAACAAGACCCTTATTTTTTTACCATTAATGATTTAGGTGATGAAGCACCAGAACTAAGGAGGGCTAGTTTAGCCTTGACTTTGTTGTATTTAGCTTTAAAGTCTTTCATGGGCCTCAGTTAAGGTTTATGTTGAGAGGGACTAAAATATTTAGTTTGAGTGTTTTGAAAGGGTGATGAGTATGATGGAACTGAAGTCTTTGAGAAACAATCCCTTGCAAAGTGACCCTTCCTACCACATTTGTGGCATTTAGTTTGGTCTATTGCCTTTGCACCACTGAACCTTTGGGTACCCTTTTTAAAGAACCTTTTAGACTTGGCTAAGAGAGCTCTTGCTTGATATTCCTCTTCTAGGTCATTCAAGTATTCTTGACTGCTTCTTGTATCCTCTTCGTCATCAGGACTATCTTGAAAGTCTTGGATAATAGAGGTAGAAGTGAAAGCAATAGACAAGGATGTTGCAGTGACAAGAGATTTCTTCTTTCCAGTCTCATAAATACTATCTATGAGGTTTTCTTCATATTTGAGTTTACCAAATAGAGAAGCAAGCTCAGATTCTTTCACATGATTTGTGTTTTTGAGACTTTGGCAGAAACTTAGCCATTTCTTTGGTAACTCATTTATAAAACCAGTATTTATTTCAAGTTTTGAAAGTTTAATGCCATCATTTACTAACTCATTCATCAAAGTTTTTTATCTGGTGAAAGTTTATGTTAGTGTTTCACCTTCTTTGAATTTGAATGTATTGTAACACAACTTTAGGTCCATAACCCTACTTTCATTCACATCAAAGGGGCCCTCATGAAATAGTATCAGGTCATCCCAGTTCGATTTAGCTATCAGACAGTTTATGACAGAGTTCATTTGGTCATCTGGAAGGACAAACATGATGAGACTTTTGAGTCCCTGATCTAGGTTAGCAGCCTTTCTCTCATCACCAGTCCATTGTGCTTCAGGCTTTCTTTGACAAGCTATCATAAGGATAAAAGGACCATTTTAAATAATGTTTTTAAATTAAGGTTCAATACTGATTAGGTGGCACATGAACATATTTTTCCAATTGGTGAAATTTTCCACCTCTAGTACAAGAGCAAAATTTAACTTGCCGCCCTTATATTCAAGAGTATGTGGTACTTCTGTTGCTATTTTTAATGGATCTTGATTTTAAAAATCTTTTGAGTAGTTATATAAAAACTTTTAAAAAGGTTTTACAAATTAAACTGCTCTGATATATAACAACCCAGAATTTTCATCAAATATAAAATCAATCTATTTTACTTGTACGGGGAAATTTTCTGCTTTATTACATTACTTGCATTGCCAATATCTCAATATGCAATGTAACTTGCATAACTAAAGTAGACGAGCTCACACAACCCACCTATGCTATCTATATCTATTTATATGTCAAGCAAACATCATAACATATCAATTCGATATCTTAATATCATTATTACAAAGTACATTACTCTTATAATGTACCATTCGCAACGTTATATCAAGACAGGCTTTAAACCGTTATCGTATGCCTCTAAACCCTAATTTCATGAAGAATTAACATCTAAAGTAAATGCACAAGCTACTAAAGCATATGTACAATAATATCTCATTTGAAATATAAACTCCTTCCAAGTCAAGTACAAGTCTTATAAAGCACAATGTACAAATCATAAAGCATGATCTTCAAAATAGTCGTTTTACCTTCATTTTCCTAAGGAATCCTATAAAATCTATCAAGTACAAGTTTCAAGCAAGTCATACACTTCATTTACAATCCATATTCATCCTCATTTCATGAAATTACAAGAAACCAAAGTCAGAAACCCTAACCCGAGCTAAATAGTAACCCGTGATCCGTTTATTGATTTTATCCGTTTTAAACCTCAACCAACACTCAAATAAGTTGTAATAACTTATTTTACAACATTATCAATCATATTCACTCATCATATCATCATTTTAACAATAATGTACGAGAATTGAATCGTGAAAACCCTAAACGAACCCTAATTGCAAATTCGACTCGTTTATTCATTTTATCCATTCTAATCACGAA